>JAEOAE010002499.1:0-45953 GCA_036365155.1 Meriones psammophilus
AAATGGTAGGATCTGGAAAGGATCATCCTGAGTGAGTTGTCCCAGAAGCAAAAAGACACACATGGTATATACTCACTCATATAAACATACAACATAGGACAAACTCACAACAACCTGTGCATCTAAAGAAACTAAGCAAGAGAGAGGACACTATCTAAAATGTCCAATCCCCATCTGGAAAGGCAAAGAGGATGGACATCAGAAAGCTGGTTTTTAAGTGCTCTGGAGTCATTTCATAGGAAGCCTTTTTTTAAGTACTCTGGACCCACTTCCTTGGAAGCGAGTTTTTATGTACATCTCAGTCATTTCATTGAAAGCGGGTTTTTAATTGCTTTGGAGTCATTTTGTTGGAAGCAGATTTTTAAGTGCTAAGGAGTCCTTAGATTTTGCAAGCAGGTTTTTATATGCTTTGGAGCATTTGGTTGGAAGCAGTTTTTCAGTTTTCTGGAGTCTTTTTGTTGGAAGCGGGTTTTTAAGTGGGATGGAGTCATTTCCTTGGAAGCAGATTTTTAAATGCTCTGGAGTCATTTCCTTGAAAGTGGGTTTTTAAGTGCTCTGGAGGTATTTCGTTGGAAGCGGGTTTTAAAGTGCTTTGGAGTCATTTCCTGGGAGGCGGGTTTTTAAGTGCTCCTGAGTCATTTCGTTGGAAGCGTGTTTTTCTGTGATGTGAGGTCATTTCATTGGAAGCACGTTTTTAAGTACTCTGGAGTCCTTTCGTTGGAAGTGGGTTTTTATATGCTCTGGAGTCATTTCGTTGGAAGCGGGTTTTTAAGTGCTATGGAGTCATTTCCTTGGAAGCAGGCTTTTAAGTGCTCTGGAGTTATTTCATTGTAAATGGATATTTAAGTGCTCTGGAGTAATTTTGTTGAAAGCGGGTATATAATTGCTCTGGAGTCATTTCGTTCGATGTGGCTATTTAAGTGCTCTGGAGTCATTTCATTGGAAGCGGGTTTTTAAGTGCACTGGAGTGATTTCCTTGGAAGCGGGTTTTTAAGTGCTCTGGAATAATTGCATTGGAAGTGTGTTTTTCTGTGTTCTGAGGTCATTTCATTGGAAGCACGTTTTTAAGTGCTCTGGAGTCCTAATGTTGGAAGCGGGTTTTAAGTGCTCTGGAGTTATTTCCTTGGAAGCGGGTTTTTAAGTGCTGTGGAGTCATTTCTTTAGAAGCCAGTTATTAAGTGCTCTGGATTCATTAAGTTGTAAGCAGGTTTTTAAGTGCTCTGGAGTCATTTCGTTGCAAGAGGGTTTTTATGTTTATGTGCTCTTAGGATTTTTCGTTGCAAGAGGTTTCTTATGTTCTCTGGATTTTTTTTTTTTTTTTTTTTTGAAGCAGGATTTTATGTGCTCTGGAGTCACTTCGTTGGAAGCATGTTTTTTTGTGCTCCTGAGTCATTTCGTTGGAAGCGGGTTTTTATGTGCTCTGGATTCATTTTGTTGGAAGCAGGTTTTTATGTGCTGTGTTGTAATTTATTCGGAAGGGGGTTTTTATATGCTCTGAAGGCTTTTCGTTTGTAGCGGATTTTTATGTTCCTTATGGACATTTCGTTGGAAGCGGGTTTTTAAGTGCTCCTGAATCAATTCATTGGAAGCAGACTTTTATGTGTTCCTGAGTCATTTCGTTGGAAGTGGGTTTTTATTTGCTGTGTAGACATTCCATTGGAATCAGGTTTTTATGTGCTGTGTAGTCATTTTGTTGGAAGCCGGTTTCTATGTGATCCTTAGTCATTTCGTTGGAAGCAGGTTTATAAATGCACTGGAGTCATTTCTTTGGAAGCAGGTTTTTAAGTGCTCTGGAGTCATTTCCTTGGAAGCGGGTTTTTACATACTTCTCAGACATTTCATTGGAAGCGGGTTTTTTAAGTGCTCTGAAGTCATTTGGTTGGAAGAGGGTTTTTAAGTGCTCTGGAGTCATTTTGTTGGAAGCAGGTCATAAGTGTTCTGGAGTGGTTCGTTGGAATCGGGTTTTTAAGTGCTCTGGAGTCATTTTGTTGCAAGCAGGTATTTACATACTTCTCAGACATTTCACTGGAAGCGGGTTTTTAAGTGCTCTGCAATCATTTCGTTAGAAGCGGGTTATGAAGTGAACTGGAGTCATTTCTTTGGAAGCGGGTTTTTAAGTGCTCTGGAGTAATTTCAATGGAAGTGGATATTTTTGTGCTCTGAGGTCATTTCCTTTAAAGCAAGTTACTATATACTGTATAGATATTTCATTGGATGCGGGTTTTTAAGTGCTCTGGAGTCATTTCGTTCCAAGCGGTTTTTACATACTTCTCAGAATTTCACTGGAAGCGTGTTTTTAAGTGCTCTGCAAACATTTCGTTAAGCGGGTTATAAAGTGAACTGAGTCATTTCGTTTGGAAGCTGGTTTTTAAGTTCTCTGAGTCATGATGTTGGAAGCGGGTTTTTAAATACTCTGAGTCATTTCGTTGGAAGCAGGTCCTAAGTGTTCTGAAGTTGCTTGTTGCAAGTGGGTTTTTAAGTGCTCTGGAGTCAATTCCTTGAAGCGGGTTTTTAAGTGCTCTGGAGTCATTTCCTTGAAGCAGGTTTTTAATTGCTCTGAGTCATTTCCTTGCAAGCGGGTTTTGAAGTGCTCTGAGTCATTTCCTTGCAAGTGGGTTTTGAAATGCTCTGGTGTCATTTTGTTGCAAGCAGGTTTTTTACATACTTCTCAGACATTTCACTGGAAGCAGGTTTTTTTAAGTGCTCTGGAGTCATTTCTTTGGAAGCAGGTTTTTAAGTGCTCTGGAATCATTTCCTTGGAAGGGGTTTTTAGTTGCTGTGGAGTCATTTATTCTGAAGCGGGTTTTTAAGTGCTCTGGAGTCATTTCTTTGGAAGCAGGTTTTAAGTGTCTGAGTCATTTCGTTTGCAAGTGGGGTTTACATACTTTTTCAGACATTTCACTGGAAGTGGGTTTTTAAGTGCTCTGGAGTCATTTTGTTGCAAGCGGTTTTTAAGTGCTCTGAGTCATTTCTTTGAAGCAGGTTTTTAAGTGTCTGGAGTCATTTCGTTGCAAGCGGGGTTTTACATACTTTTCAGACATTTCACTGGAAGTGGGTTTTTTAAGTGCTCTGGAGTCATTTTGTTGCAAGCTTGTTTTTAAGTGCTCTGGAGTCTTTTCGTTGGAAGCGGGTCATAAGTGTTCTGGAGTTGCTTCTTCAAGTGGGTTTTTAATTGCTCTGGAGTCATTTTCTTGCAATCGGGTTTTGAAGTGCTCTGAGTCATTTCCTTGGAACAGGTTTTTGAAATGCTCTGGTGTCATTTTGTTGCAAGTGGGTTTTTACATACTCTCAGTCATTTCATTGGAAGCAGGTTTTTTAAGTGCTCTGAGTCATTTCTTTGGAAGCAGGTTTTTAAGTGAACTGGAATCATTTCCTTGGAAGGGTTTTTAATTGCTCTGGAGTCATTTATTCTGAAGCTGGTTTTTAAGTGCTCTGGAGTCATTTCTTTGAAGCAGGTTTTAAGTGTCTGAGTCATTTGTTGCAAGTGGGGTTTTAAGTTTTCAGACATTTCACTGGAAGTGGGTTTTTAAGTGCTCTGGAGTCATTTTGTTGCAGGGTTTTTAAGTGTTTTTAAGTCAGTCATTTCTTTGGAAGCAGGTTTTTAAGTGTCTGAGTCATTTCGTTTGCAAGCGGGTTTTATATACTTCTCAGACATTTCATTGGAAGTGGGTTTTTAAGTGCTCTGGAGTCATTTTGTTGCAAGAGGGTTTTTAAGTGCTCTGGAGTCATTTCATTGGAAGGGTCATTACGTGTTCTGGAGTCATTTCTTTTCAAGTGGGTTTTAATTGCTCTGAGTCATTTTTTTTGAAGGGGTTTTGAAGTGCTCTGGAGTCATTTCCTTGGAACCGGTTTTTTAGTGCTCTGAGTCATTTCGTTGGAAGTGGGTTTTTAAGTGCTCTGAGTCATTTTCATTGCCAGGGCATTTTTAAGTGCTCAGTCTTTTCGTTGGAAGCAGGTTATTAAGTGAACTGGAGTCATTTCTTTGGAAGCAGGTTTTTAATTGCTCTGGAGTCATTTCTTTAGAAGCTGGTTTTCAAGTGCTCTGAGTCATTTTGTTGCAAATGGTTTTTATGTGCTCTGCTGTCATTTTGTTGGAAGCAGATCATAAGTGTTCTGGAGTTGTTCGTTGGAATCGGGTTTTTAAGTGCTCTGGACTCATTTCGTTGCAAGTGGGTTTCTAAATACTTCTCAGACATTTCACTGGCAGCGGGTTTTTAAGTGCTCTGGAGTCATTTCTTTGGAAGCAGGTTTTAAGTGCTCTGAGTCATTTCCTTGGAAGTTGGTTTTTATATTCTTCTCAGACATTTCATTGGAGCGGGTTTTTAAGTGCTCTGGAGTCATTGTGTTGCAAGAGGGTTTTTAAGTGCTCTGGAGTCATTTCATTGGAAGCGGGTTATTAAGTGAACTGGAGCCATTTCTTTGGAAGCAGGTTTTAAGTGCTCTGGAGTCATTTCATTGGAAGGGAATTTTGTGTGCTCTGAGGTCATTTCATTTAAAGTGAGTTATTATATACTGTGTAGACATTTGTTGGAAGCAGGTTTTAAGTGCTCTGAGTCATTTCTTTGAAGCTGGTTTTTATTTGCTTTGGAGTCATTTTATTCAAGCGGCTTTTTAAGTGCTCTGCAGATTTTTTTAGAATCGGGTTATTAAGTGAACTGGAGTCTTTTTTTTTGTAATCGGGTTATTAAGTGCTCTGGAGTCATTTTTTCCAAGCGGTTTTACATACAGCTCAGAATTTGTTGGAAGCAGGTTTTAAGTTCCCTGCAGTCATTTCATTAGAATCGGGTTATAAAGTTAATTGAGTCATTTCATTTGGAAGTGGGTTTTAAGTGCTCAGTCATTTCAATGAAAGCAGATTTTTGTGGGCTCTGAGGTCATTTCGTTTAAAGCGGGTTATTATATTGTATAGATATTTCATTGGATGCAGGTTTTAAGTGCTCTGAAGTCATTTTCTTGGAAGTTGGTTTTTAATTTCTCTGGAGTCATTTATTTGGAATCGGGTTTTTAGTGCTCTGAGTCATTTATTGGAAGTGGGTTTTTGAGTGCTCTGGAGTTATTTTGTTGCAAGCGTTTTATTAAGTGAACTGAGTCATTTCATTGGAAGTGGGTTTTTGAGTGCTCTGAGTCATTTCTTTGGAAGCAGATTTTTGTGTGCTCTGAGGTCATTTCGTTTAAAGTGAGTTATTATGTACTGTGTAGACATTTTGTTGGATGCGGGTTTTAAGAGGTCTGGAGTCATTTCTTTGAAGCTGGTTTTTATTTGCTCTGGAGTCATTTATTTGGAAGCGGGTTAATAAGTGCTCTAGGGTCATTTTTTTTCAAGCAGGTTTTAAGTGTTCTGGAGTCTTTTTGTTGGAAGTGGGTTATTAAGTGAACTGGAGTAATTTTTTGGAAGTGGGTTTTTAAGTGCTCTGGAGTCCTTTTGTTGGAAGCGGGTCATAAGTGTTGTGGATTTGTTCGTTAGAATCGGGTTTTTAAGTGCTCTCGAGTAAATTCGTTCCAAGCAGGTTTTTACATACTTCTCAGACATTTCACTGGAAGCGGGTTTTTAAGTGCTCTGCAATCATTTCGTTGGAAGCGGGTTATAAAGTGAACTGGAGTCATTTCTTTGGAAGCGGTTTTTAATTGCTCTGGTGTCATTTATTCGGAAGCGGGTTTTTAAGTGTTCTGTAGTCATTTCCTTGGAAGCGGGTTTTTGATTGCTCTGGTGTCATTTATTCAGAAGTGTTTTTTAAGTGCTCTGGAGTTATATTGTTGCAAGCGGGTTTTAAGTGCTCTCAGTCTTTTCATTGGAATGGGGTTATTAAGTGCTCTGGAGTCATTTCGTTCCAAGCGGTTTTTACATACTACTCAGAATTTCCCTGGAAGTGTGTTTTTAAGTGCTCTGCAATCATTTCGTTGGAAGCGGGTTATAAAGTGAACTGGAGTCATTTCGTTGGAAGCTGGTTTTTAAGTTCTCTGGAGTCATGATGTTGGAAGCAGGTTTTTAAGTACTCTGAGTCATTTGTTGCAAGGCGGGTTTTAAGTGTTCTGAAGTTGCTTGTTGCAAGTGGGTTTTTAAGTGCTCTGGAGTCAATTCCTTGAAGTGGGTTTTTAAGTGCTCTGAGTCATTTCCTTGGAAGCAGGTTTTTAATTGCTCTGGAGTCATTTGCAAGCGGGTTTTTAAGTGCTCTGGAGTCTTTTTGTTGTTAGCGGGTTTTTAAGTGCTCTGGGGTCATTTTGTTGCAAGCGGGTTTTTACATACTTCTCAGACATTTCACTGGAAGCACGTTTTTTAAGTGCTCTGGAGTCATTTCTTTGAAGCAGGTTTTTAAGTGCTCTGGAATCATTTCCTTGGAAGGGTTTTTAGTTGCTCTGTAGTCATTTCTTTGAAGCAGGTTTTTAAGTGTCTGGAGTCATTTCTTTGGAAGCGGGTTTTACATACTTTTCAGTCATTTCACTGGAAGTGGTTTTTTTAAGTGCTCTGGAGTCATTTGTTTGCAAGCGGGTTTTTAATTGCTCTGGAGTCTTTTTCGTTTTAGTGGGTTTTAAGTGTCCTGGAGTCATTTCTTCAAGTGGGTTTTTAAGTGCTCTGGAGTCATTTCCTTGGAAGCGGGTTTTTAAGTGCTCTGAGTCATTTCTGTTGAAGCGGGTTTTTGATTGCTCTGGAGTCATTTTTTGGCAATCGGGTTTTTTAAGTGCTCTGGAGTCATTTCTTTGGAAGCCGGTTTTTAGTGCTCTGGAGTCATTTCGTTAGAACAGGTTTTTAAGTGCTCTGGAGTCATTTCATTGGAAGGGTTTTTAAGTACTCTGGAGTCTTTTTCGTTGGAAGCAGGTTTTTAAATGAACTGGAGTCATTCATTGGAAGCGGGTTTTTAAGTGCTCTGGAGTCATTTCGTTGGAAGTAGGTTTTTAATTGCTCTGGAGTCATTTCTTTAGAAGCTGGTTTTTAAGTGCTCTGGAGTCATTTTGTTTAAATGGTTTTTATGTGCTCTGGTGTCATTTTGTTGTAAAGCGGTTTTAAGTGTTCTGGGGTCATTTCGTTGGAAGCGGGTTTTAAGTTCTCTGGAGTCATTCTTTTGAAAGCGGGTTTTTAAGTGCTCTGGAGTCATTTTTCGGTTTGGAAGCAGGTTTTTAAGTGCTCTGGAGTCATTTCATTTGGAAGCGGTTTTTATATTCTTCTCAGACATTTCATTGGAAGCGGGTTTTTAAGTGCTCTGAGTCATTGTGTTGCAAGAGGGTTTTTAAGTGCTCTGGAATCATTTCATTGGAAGCGGGTTTTTAAGTGAACTGGAGCCATTTCTTTGGAAGCGGTTTTTAAGTGCTCTGGAGTCATTTCATTGGAAGGGGTTTTGGTGTGCTCTGAGGTCATTTCGTTTAAAGCAGGTTTTTATATACTCTGGTATCATTTTGTTGGAAGCAGGTTTTTAAGTGCTCTGAGTCATTTCCTTGGAAGCTGGTTTTTAAGTGTTCTGGTGTCATTTTGTTGCAAGCGGTTTTTAAGTGCTCTGCAGTCATTTTCTTTGGAATCGGGTTTTTAAGTGAACTGGAGTCATTTCTTTGGAAGCTGGTTTTTAAGTGCTCTGGAGTTATTTTGTTGCAAGCGGGTTTTTACGTGCTCTGGAGTCTTTTCTTTGGAATCGGGTTTTTACGTGCTCTGGAGTCATTTTGTTCCAAGCTGTTTTTACATACAGCTCATCATTTCACTGGAAGCAGGTTTTAAGTGCTCCTGCAGTCATTTCATTGGAATCGGGTTATAAAGTTAACTGAGTCATTTTTTTGAAGTGGGTTTTTAAGTGCTCTGGAGTCATTTGTTGAAAGCAGGTTTTTAAGTGCTCTGAGGTCATTTCGTTTGAAGCGGGTTATTATATTGTCTAGATATTTCATTGGATGCAGGTTTTTAAGTGCTCTGGAGTCATTTCATTGGAAGTTGGTTTTTAATTTCTCTGGAGTCATTTATTTGGAAGCGGGTTTTTAGTGCTCTGGAGTCATTTCATTGGAAGCGGGTTTTTAAGTGCTCTGGAGTCATTTTTGTTTGAAAGCGTTTTTTAAGTGAACTGAGTCATTTCGTTGGAAGTGGTTTTTGTGTTCTCTGGAGTCATTTCATTGGAAGCAGATTTTTGTGTTCTCTCAGGTCATTTTGTTTAAAATGGTTTTATATACTGTGGAGACATTTCGTTGGACACGGGTTTTTAAGTGCTCTGAGTCATTTCCTTTGAAGCTGGTTTTTTACTTGCTCTGGAGTCATTTATTCAGAAGCGGGTTTATAAGTGCTCTGGGGTCATTTTTCTTTGGAAGCGGGTTTTTAAGTGCTCTGGAGTCATTTTGTTGGAAGCGTTTTTTAAGTGTTGTGGATTTGTTTGTTAGAATCGGGTTTTTAAGTGCTCTGGAGTCATTTTTTTCCAAGCAGGTTTTTACATACTTCTCAGACATTTCTTTGGAAGCGGGTTTTAAGTGCTCTGCAATCATTTCGTTGGAAGTGGTTTTAAAGTGAACTGGAGTCATTTCTTTGGAAGCGGGTTTTTAATTGCTCTGGTGTCATTTATTTCAAAAGCGGTTTTTAAGTGCTCTGGAGTCATTTTGTTGGAAGCGGGTTTTTAAGTGGTCTGGAGTCATTTCTTTGGAAGCAGTTTTTAAGTACTTCTCAGACATTTGTTGGAAGTGGGTTTTTAAGTGCTCTGAGTCATTTTCATTTGCAAGAGGGTTTTTAAGTGCTCTGGAGTCATTTTGTTGGAAGCAGGTTTTAAGTGTTCTGGAGTCATTTCTTTGGAATCGGGTTTTTAAGTGCTCTGGAGTCATTTCGTTGGAAGCGGGTTTTAATGTGCTTCTGACATTTCACTGAAGCGGGTTTTTAAGTGCTCTGCAATCATTTCGTTGGAAGCGGGTTTTAAGTGCTCTGAGTCATTTCTTTGGAAGCGGGTTTTTAAGTGCTCTGGAGTCATTTCATTTGGAAGCTGGTTTTCTGTGCTCTGAGGTCATTTCTTTGGAAGCGGGTTTTATATACTGTATAGTCATTTCATTTGGAAGCGGGTTTTTAAGTGCTCTGGAGTCATTTCCTTTGAAGCTGGTTTTTAATTGCTCTGGAGTCATTTTATTGCAAGAGGGTTTTTAAGTGCTCTGGAGTCATTTCTTTGGGACGGGTTTTTAAGTGCTCTGGAGTCATTTTTTTGTTGGAAGCGGGTTTTTAAGTGCTCTGGAGTCATTTCATTGGAAGCGGGTTTTTAAGTGCTCTGGAGTCATTTCTTTGGAAGCAGGTTTTTAAATGCTCTGGAGTCATTTCATCAAAGCGGGTTTTAAGTGCTCTGGAGTCATTTCTTTGAAGCAGGTTTTTAAGTGCTCTGGAGTCATTTCTTTGGAAGCTGGTTTTTAAGTGCTCTGGAGTCATTTTGTTGCAAATGGTTTTTAAGTGCTCTGCTGTCATTTTGTTTGGAAGCAGGTTTTTAAGTGTTCTGGAGTTGTTCATTGGAATCGGTTTTTTAAGTGCTCTGGAGTCATTTCGTTGGAAGTGGGTTTCTAAGTACTCTCAGTCATTTTTTTGGAAGCGGTTTTTTAAGTGCTCTGAGTCATTTTTTTTGGAAGCAGGTTTTTTAAGTGCTCTGTATTCATTTTGTTGGAAGCAGGTTTTTAATTCTTCTCAGAGTCATTTCATTGGAAGCGGGTTTTTAAGTGCTCTGGAGTCATTTCGTTGGAAGCGGGTTTTTAAGTGCTCTGAGTCATTTCATTTGGAAGCGGTTTTTTAAGTACTCTCAGTCATTTTTGGAAGCAGGTTTTTAAGTGCTCTGCAGTCATTTCGTTGGAAGCGGGTTTTTAGTTAACTGGAGTCATTTCTTTGGAAGTGGGTTTTTAAGTGCTCTGGAGTCATTTGTTTGAAAGCATATTTTTGTGTGCTCTGAGGTCATTTCGTTTAAAGCAGGTTATTATATTGTATAGATATTTCATTGGAAGCAGGTTTTAAGTGCTCTGGAGTCATTTTTTGGAAGTTGGTTTTTAATTTCTCTGGAGTCATTTATTTGGAAGCGGGTTTTTAAGTGCTCTGGAGTCATTTTGTTTGGAAGCGGGTTTTTAAGTGCTCTGGAGTCTTTTTTCGTTTTGAAGCGCGTTTTTAAAGTGCTCTGGAGTCATTTCTTTGGAAGCGGGTTTTTAAGTGCTCTGGAGTCATTTCATTGGAAGCGGGTTTTTAAGTGCTCTGGTGTCATTTTGTTGCAAGTGGGTTTTTTACATACTTCTCAGACATTTCGTTGGAAGCAGGTTTTTAAGTGCTCTGGAGTCATTTCTTTGGAAGCAGGTTTTTAAGTGCTCTGGAATCATTTAGTTGGAAGTGGTTTTTAGTTGCTCTGGAGTCATTTATTCTGAAGCGGGTTTTTAAGTGCTCTGGAGTCATTTCTTTGGAAGCGGTTTTTAAGTACTCAGGAATCATTTCATTTGAAGCGGGTTTTAAGTGTCTGGAGTCATTTCTTTTGAAGCGGGTTTTTAATACTTCTCAGACATTTCTTTGGAAGTGGGTTTTTAAGTGCTCTGGAGTCATTTTGTTACAAGCGGGTTTTTAAGTGCTCTGGAGTCTTTTTTGTTGGAAGAGGTTTTTAAGTGCTCTGGAGTCATTTCTTCAGAAACGGGTTTTTAAGTGCTCTGGAGTCATTTCCTTGAAGCGGGTTTTTAATTGCTCTGGAGTTATTTCTTTGGAAGCTGGTTTTCAAGTGCTCTGGAGTCATTTCTTTGCAAACGGTTTTTATGTGCTCTGCAGTCATTTTGTTGGAAGCAGTTTTTAAGTGTTCTGCAGTTGTTCGTTGAAAGCAGTTTTTAGTGCTCTGTAGTCATTTCTTTGGAAGCGGTTTTTAATTACTCTGGTCATTTCTTTGGAAGCTTGTTTTTAAGTGCTCTGGTATCATTTTGTTGCAAGCAGGTTTTTTAAGTGCTCTGGAGTCATTTCATTGAAGCGTGTTTTTAATTGTGATCTGGAGTCATTTCGTTTTAAGCGGGTTTTTAAGTTCTCTGAGTCATTTCGTTGGCAATCGGGTTTTTAAGTATTTTGGTATCCTTTCGTTGGAAGTAGGTTTTTTAAGTGCTCTGGAGTAATTTCTTTGGAAGCGGGTTTTTAAGTGCTCTGGAGTCGTTTGTTTGGAAGCGGGTTTTTAAGTACCCTGGATTCATTTCATTGGAAACGGTTTTTACGTGCTCTGAGGTCATTTTTTGGGAAGCATGTTTTTAAGTGTTTTGGTGTCCTTTCTTTGGAAGCGGGTTTTTAAGTCTTCTGGTATCATTTCGTTGGTAGCAGGTTTTTAAGTGCTCTTCATTTAGTTGGTAGCAGGTTTTTAAGTGCTCTGGAGTCATTTTTTTGAAGCGGGTTTTTAAGTGCTCTGGAGTCATTTCTTTGGAAGCAAGGTTTTAAGTGCTCTCGAGTCATTTAGATGGAAACAGGTTATTAAGTGTTCTGGTGTCCTTTCGTTGGAAGCGGGTTTTTAAGTGCTCTGGAGTCATTTCTTTGGAAACGGGTATTATGTGCTTTGAGGTCATTTCATTGGAAGCGGGTTTTTAAGTATTCTTGTGTCCTTTTGTTGGAAGCGGGTTTTTAAGTGCTCTGGAGTCATTCCGTTGGAAGGGTTTTTTTTTTTTTTTTTTTCAATGCAGTTTATTTAGGAACCTTGAACAATCATCTGACCCTGGGGAAAGCCAGGTTTTAAATAGCCTCTGGGGTCAACCTCAGTATGCCACGTGGGCAATGCAGATAGGTCCATTTAGTTGGAAGCAGGCCAGATCCTCAGCCTTAGCCAAATGTGGAGTTGTTTGTGACAGAGAGCACTCACCATCGGGAAGGTTAAGCGGAAACCAGCTCCATCTTTCAGGAAGCGGTTTTTAAGTCTCTACAGTCCCCCCTTTTTGTTTTGGTTTTTCAGGTGTCTGGTCTGATCTCTGATATTAGAAATAAATTGGGACTTTGTAGTGATGTTCATTTAGGTGTCATCCACCCAAAGAGCAACAGACCCGTCCGATACCTTTTCTCAGAGGCGGGACCTGGGGCATCAACCCGCATGCAATTTTTGCTCTTCTCTGGGTCAGGCGGCTGACCCTGAGTTTTTTGCTTCTGGCCTCATTTCCTGAGCGTAATTTTTAAGTTTTATGGTATCCAACCATGCTTGGGGAGAATGTCCTGCTTCAATGGCTGTAAAGGTTTTGAATGGCTCTGGCTGCATTACGCTGTTGTGAGGTTTCTAATCTTGCATATATACCACAGGCAAACCAAGGTGACCAACTCAGAAGGCCTGCTAACACTCCCATGCCCGCCCATTCCTTCAGATGATTCCTGGCTGCAGCAATCCATGATGATACTCCTGTGGCTAGTCCTTTCCACTCTGGTAGAATTTTAATGGCAATGGCCACTCTCAGCTGGTCCGGGTTTTTATCAATTCTCAGTCAATTACCTAAAAATATAGCTCAACAATTGTTTAGACAGATTTGCAGCTGGAAAAATTCTCATGTTGTTTAGTGACTCAAAGTCCAGCATATTTTCATTGACAGCCAAGTTGAGTCGAAGGTGTTTTTAATTGCTGGAAGGGTGTTTTTAATTGCTGGAAGGGTGTTTTTAATTGCTCTCGATTCATTTCGTTTTAAGAGGGTTTTTAAGTGCTCTGGAGTCATTTCGTTGGAATCGGGTTTTTAAGTACTCTGGAGTCCTTTGGTTGGAAGCAGGTTTTTAAGTACCCTGGATTCATTTCGTTGGAAATGGTTTTTATGTGCTCTGAGGTCATTTTTTTGGCTGCGTGTTTTTAAGTGTTCTGGTGTCCTTTCTTTGGAAGCGGGTTTTTAAGTCTTCTGGTATTCTTTCGTTGGTAGCAGGTTTTTAAGTGCTCCAGAGTCATTTCTTTGGAAGCAAGGTTTTAAGTGCTCTGGAGTCATTTCGTTGTAAGTGGGTTTTTAAGTGTTCTGGTATCCTTTCGTTGGAAGCATGTTTTTAAGTGCTCTAGAGTCATTTCGTTGGAAGGCGTTTTTAATTGCTGTGGAGTCATTTCTATTTAAGCGGGTTTTTAAGTGCTCTGGAGTCATTTCGGTGTAAGCTGGTTTTTATGTGCTCTGGTGTCCTTTCGTTGTAAGCGGGTTTTTAAGTGCTCTGGGGTCATTTCGTTGGAAGCGGGTTTTTAAGTTCTCTGGAGTCATTTCCTTGGAAGCAGGTTTTTAAGTGCTCTGGAGTCATTTAGTTGGAAGCGGGTTTTTAAGTGCTCTGCAGTCATTTCGTTGGAAATGGGTTTTTATGTGCTCTGAGGTCATTTCGTTGGAAGCGTGTTTTTAATTGCTCTGGCCTCACTTCATTTGGAAGCGGGTTTTAAGTGCTCTGGACTCATTTCGTTGGAAGCGGCTTTTTAAGTGTTCTGGTATCCTTTCTTTGGAAGCGTTTTTTTTTAATTGCTGTGTAGTCATTTCGTTTTAAGCGGGTTTTTAAGTGCTCTGGAGTCATTTTGTTGTAAGCGGGTTTTTAAGTGCTCTGCAGTCATTTCGTTGGAAATGGGTTTTTATGTGCTCTGAGGTCATTTCGTTGGAAGCGTGTTTTTAATTGCTGCGGCATCACTTCATTTAAAGCGGGTGTTTAAGTGCTCTGGACTCATTTCGTTGGAAGCGGCTTTTTAAGTGTTCTGGTATCCTTTCTTTGGAAGCGTTTTTTTTTAATTACTGTGTAGTCATTTCGTTTTAAGCGGGTTTTTAAGTGCTCTGGAGTCATTTTGTTGTAAGCGGGTTTTTAAGTGTTCTGGGATCCTTTCGTTGGAAGCAGGTTTTTAAGTGCTCTGGAGTCATTTCGTTGAAAGCTGGTTTTTATGTGTTCTGGTGTCCTTTCGTTGTAAGCAGGTTTTTAAGTGCTCTGGGGTCATTTCGTTGGAATCGTGTTTTTAAGTGCTCTGGAGTCATTTCCTTGGAAGCGGGTTTTTAAGTTCTCTGGACTCATTTCGTTGGATATGGGTTTTTATGTGATCTGAGGTCATTTCGTTGGAAGCGTGTTTTTAATTGCTGTGGCATCACTTCATTTAAAGCGGGTGTTTAAGTGCTCAGAAGTCATTTCGTTGGAAGCGGGTTTTTAAGTGTTCTGGTATCCTTTTGTTGGAAGCGGGTTTTTAAATGCTCTTGAGTCATTTTTTGGAAGCGGGTTTTTAAGTGTTCTGGTGTCCTTTCATTCGAAGCAGGTTTTTAAGTGCTCTGGAGGCATTTTGTTGGAAGGGGGTTTTTAAGTGTTCTGGTATCCTTTTGTTGGAAGCGAATTTTTATATGATCTGGTGTCCTTTCATTGGAAGCGGGTTTTTAAGTGCTCTGGAGACATATCTTTGGAAGCAAAGTTTTAAGTGCTCTGGAGTCATTTCATTGGAAGCGGTTTATTAATTGCTGTGTCATCACTTCATTTAAAGCGGGTGTTTAAGTGCTCTGGAGTCATTTCGTTAGAAGCGGGTTTTTAAGTGATCTGGTGTCCTTTCTTTGGAAGTGGGTTTTTAAGTGCTTTGGGGTCATTTCGTTGGAAGTGGGTTTTTAAGTGCTCTGGAGTCATTACCTTGGAAACAGGTTTTTAAGTGCTCTGGAGTCATTTCGTTGGTTGCTGGTTTTCAAGTGATCTGGATTCATTTCGTTGGGAGCTGGTTTTTAAGTGCTCTGGAGTCATTTCGTTGAAAGCAGGTTTTTAGTGCTCTGGAGTCATTTCTTTAGAAGCGGGTTTTTATGTGCTTTGAGGACATTTCGTTGGAAGCAGGTTTTTAAGTGTTCTGGTATCCTTTCGTTGGAAGCAGGTTTTTAAGTGCTGAGGAGTCATTTTGTTCGAAGCGGGTTTTTAAGTGTTTTGGTATCCTTTCGTTGGAAGCGGGTTTTTAAATGTTCTGGTGTCCTTTCATTGGAAGCGGGTTTTTAAGTGCTCTGGAGTCATTTCGTTGGAAGCAGGTTTGTAAGTGCTCTGGAGTCATTTCTTTGGAAGCAAGGTTTTAGGTGCTCTGGAATCATTTCGTTGGAAGCGGGTTTTTAAGTGATCTGGTGTAGTTTCGTTGGTAGCGGGTTTTTAAGTGCTTTGGAGTAATTTCGTTGGAAGTGGGTTTTTAAGTGTTCTGGTATCCTTCCGTTGGAAGCGGGTTTTTAAGTGCTCTGTGGTCATTTCGTTGAAGTGGGTTTTTAAATGCTCTGGAGTCATTTCCTTTGAAGCAGGTTTTTAAGTGATCTGGAGTCATTTAGTTGGTAGCTGGTTTTTAAGTGTTCTGCATTCATTTTGTTGGAAGCGTGTTTTTAATTGCTGTGGAGTCATTTCGTTTTAAGTGGGTCTTTAAGTGCTCTGGAGTCATTTCTTTGGAAGCAAAGTTTTAAGTGCTCTGGAGTCATTTTTTGGAAGCGGGTTTTTAAGTGTTCTGGTGTCCTTTTTTGTTATAAAGCGTGTTTTTAAGTGCTCTGAGTCATTTCGTTGGAAGCAAGGTTTTAAGTAATCTGGAGTCATTTAGTTTGGAAGCAGGTTTTTAAGTGCTCTGATATCCTTTCGTTGGAAGTGGGTTTTAAGTGCTCTGTGGTCATTTCGTTGGAACTGGGTTTTTAAATGCTCTGGAGTCATTTTCTTTGAAGCAGGTTTTTAAGTGATCTGGAGTCATTTAGTTGGTAGCTGGTTTTTAAGTGTTCTGCATTCATTTTGTTGGAAGCGTGTTTTTTAATTGCTGTGGAGTCATTTCGTTTTTAAGCGGGTCTTTAAGTGCTCTGGAGTCATTTCTTTTGAAGCAAAGTTTTAAGTGCTCTGGAGTCAGTTCGTTGGAAGCGGGTTTTAAGTGTTCTTGTATCCTTTTGTTGGAAGCGGGTTTTTAAGTGCCCTTGAGTCAGTTCGTTAGGCGGGTTTTTAATTGTTCTGGTGTCCTTTCTTTGGAAGCAGGTTTTTAAGTGCTCTGGAGTCATTTCCTTGAAGCAGATTTTTAAGTGCTCTGGTGTCATTTCTTTGGAAGCAAGGTTTTAAGTGCTCTGGAGTCATTTCTTTGGAAGCAGGTTTTTAAGTGTTCTGCTATCCTTTCGTTGGAAGTAAGTTTTTAAGTGCTCTGGAGTCATTTCTTTGGAAGCGGCTTTTTAAGTGCTCTGGAGTCGTTTGGTTGGAAGCTGGTTTGTAAGTTCCCTGGATTCATTTCATTGGAAACAGTTTTTTATGTGCTCTGAGGTCATTTTATTGGCAGCGTGTTTTTAAGTGTTCTGGTGTCCTTTCTTTGGAAGCGGTTTTGAAGTCTTCTGGTATCCTTTTGTTGGTAGCAGGTTTTTAAGTGCTCCAGAGGCATTTCTTTGGAAGCAAGGTTTTAAGTGCTCTGGAGTCATTTCGTTGGAAGCGGGTTTTTAAGTGTTCTGGAATCCTTTTGTTGGAAGCAGGTTTTTAAGTGCTCTGGAGTCATTTCTTTGGAAGGTGGTTTTCATGTGTACTGGTGTCCTTTCCTTGTAAGCGGGTATTTAAGTGCTCTGGAGTCATTTCCTTGAAGCGGGTTTTTAAGGGCTCTGGAGTCGTTTGGTTAGAAGCGGGTTTATAAGTACCCTGGATTCATTTAGTTGGAAACAGGTTTTTAAGTGTTCTGGTGTCCTTTCGTTGGAAGCGGGTTTTTAAGTGCTCTGTTGTCATTTTGTTGGAAGCGGGTTTTTAAGTGTTCTGGTGTCCTTTCGTTGGAAGCGGGTTTTTAATTGCTGTGGAGTCATATCGTTTTAAGTGGGTCTTTAAGTGCTCTGGAGCCATTTCTTTGGAAGCAAAGTTTTAAGTGCTCTGGAGTCAGTTCGTTGGAAGCGGGTTTTTAAGTGTTCTGGTGTCCTTTTGTTATAAGCGTGTTTTTAAGTGCTCTGGAGTCATTTCGTTGGAAGCAAGGTTTTAAGTAATCTGAGTCAGTTCGATTTGGAAGCAGGTTTTTAAGTGCTCTGATATCCTTTCGTTGGAAGTGGGTTTTTAAGTGCTCTGTGGTCATTTCGTTGGAACTGGGTTTTTAAATGCTCTGGAGTCATTTCCTTAGAAGCAGGTTTTTAAGTGATCTGGAGTCATTTAGTTGGTAGCTGGTTTTTAAGTGTTCTGCATTCATTTTGTTGGAAGCGTGTTTTTAATTGCTGTGGAGTCATTTCGTTTTTAAGCGGGTCTTTAAGTGCTCTGGAGTCATTTCTTTGGAAGCAAAGTTTTAAGTGCTCTGGAGTCATTTCTTTGGAAGCGGGTTTTAAGTGTTCTTGTATCCTTTTGTTGGAAGCGGGTTTTTAAGTGCTCTGGAGTCAGTTCGTTGGAAGCGGGTTTTTAATTGTTCTGGTGTCCTTTCTTTGGAAGCAGGTTTTTAAGTGCTCTGGAGTCATTTTGTTGGAAGCAGAGTTTGTAAGGTTTTGTTCTGGTGTCATTTCTTTGGAAGCGGGTTTTAAGTGCTCTGAGTCATTTCTTTGAAGCGGGTTTTTAAGTGTTCTGCTATCCTTTCATTGGAAGTAAGTTTTTAAGTGCTCTGGAGTCATTTCTTTGGAAGCGGGTTTTTAAGTGCTCTGGAGTCATTTGGTTGGAAGCTGGTTTTTAAGTTCCTGGATTCATTTCATTGGAAACAGTTTTTATGTGCTCTGAGGTCATTTTATTGCAGCGTGTTTTTAAGTGTTCTGGTGTCCTTTCTTTGGAAGCGGTTTTGAAGTCTTCTGGTATCCTTTTGTTGGTAGCAGGTTTTTAAGTGCTCCAGAGGCATTTCTTTGGAAGTGGGTTTTTTAAGTGCTCTGTAGTCATTTCGTTTTAAAGCGGGTTTTTAAGTGTTCTGGAGTCTTTTGTTGGAAGCGGGTTTTTAAGTGCTCTGAGTCATTTGGAAGCTGGTTTTTAAGTGCTGGTCATTTCTTGTACTGGTTTTTAAATTTTCTGAGTCATTTCCTTGGTAGCGGGTTTTTAAGTGCTCTGGAGTCATTTCTTTGGAAGCGGGTTTTTAAGTGCTCTGGAGTCGTTTGGTTTGAAGCGGGTTTTTTAGCAGGTTTTTAAGTTCTGGGAGTCATTTTTTTGGAGCGGGTTTTTCATTCTCTTTGGAAACAGGTTTTAAGTGTTCTGGTGTCCTTTGGAAGGTGGTTTTTAAGTGCTCTGGAGCGGTTTTTAAGTGCTCTGTTGTCATTTTGTTGGAAGCGGGTTTTTAAGTGTGTTCTGTTTTTAAGTGTTCTGAGTTCTTTGGAAGCTGGTTTTTAAGTGCTCTGAGTCATTTTTGTTTGGAAGCAAGGTTTTAAGTAATCTGGAGTCATTTCGTTGGAAGCATTTTTTTAAGTGTTCTGATATCCTTTTCGTTGGAAGTGGGTTTTTAAGTGCTCTGTGGTCATTTCGTTGGAAGTGGGTTTTAAATGCTCTGGAGTCATTTCCTTGGAAGCAGGTTTTTAAGTGCTCTGGAGTCATTTAGTTTGCAGCGGGTTTTTAAGTGCTCTGGAGTCATTTTGTTGAAACAGGTTTTATGTGCTCTCAGATCATTTCGTTGGGCGTGGTTTTTAATTGCTCTGGCATCATTTCATTGGAAGCGGGTTTTAAGTGCTCTGGAGTCATTTCTTTGGAAGCGGGTTTTTAAGTGTTCTGGTATCCTTTTGTTGGAAGCGGGTTTTTAAGTGCTCTTGAATCATTTCTTTGGAAGCAGGTTTTTAAGTGTTCTGGTGTCCTTTTTTGGAAGCAGGTTTTTAAGTGCTCTGGAGTCATTTGGTTGGAAGCGGGTTTTTAAGTGTTCTGTATCCTTTCGTTGGAAGCAGGTTTTTAAGTGCTCTTGAGTCATTTCGTTGAAAGCGGGTTTTTAAATGTTCTGGTGTCCTTTCATTGGAAGCGGGTTTTTAAGTGCTCTGAGTCATTTCCTTGGAAGCAGGTTTTTAAGTGCTCTGGAGTCATTTCTTTGTAAGCAAGGTTTTAAGTGCTCTGGAGTCATTTTCTTTGGAAGCGGTTTTTAAGTGTTCTGGTGTCCTTTTTGTTGGAAGCGGGTTTTTAAGTGCTGTGGAGTCATTTCGTTTAAGTGGGTTTTTAAGTGCTCTGGAGTCATTTCTTTGGAAGTAAAGTTTTAAGTGCTCTGAGTCATTTCTTTGAAGCGGGTTTTTAAGTGCTCTGGAGTAATTTCTTTGGAAGCTGGTTTTTATGTGCTCTGGAGTCATTTCCTTTGAAGCAGGTTTTTAAGTGATCTGGAGTCATTTAGTTGGTAGCTGGTTTTTAAGTGTTCTGGATTCATTTTGTTGGAAGCGTGTTTTTAATTGCTGTGGAGTCATTTCGTTTTAAGCGGGTCTTTAAGTGCTCTGGAATCATTTCTTTGGAAGCAAAGTTTTAAGTGCTCTGGAGTCAGTTTCTTTGGAAGCGGGTTTTTAAGTGTTCTGGTATCCTTTTGTTGGAAAGCGGGTTTTTAAGTGCTCTTGAGTCATTTCGTTGGAAGCAGGTTTTTAAATGTTCTGGTGTCCTTTCATTGGAAGCAGGTTTTTAAGTGCTCTGGAGTCATTTTCTTGGAAGCAGATTTTAAGTGCTCTGGTGTCATTTCTTTGGAAGCAAGGTTTTAAGTGCTCTGGAGTCATTTCTTTGGAAGCGGGTTTTTAAGTGTTCTGCTATCCTTTTGTTTTGGAAGTAAGTTTTTAAGTGCTCTGGAGTCATTTCTTTGGAAGCGGCTTTTTAAGTGCTCTGGAGTCGTTTGGTTGGAAGCTGGTTTTAAGTTCCTGGATTCATTTCATTGGAAACAGTTTTTTATGTGCTCTGAGGTCATTTATTGGCAGCGTGTTTTTAAGTGTTCTGGTGTCCTTTCTTTGGAAGCGGTTTTTAAGTCTTCTGGTATCCTTTTGTTGGTAGCAGGTTTTTAAGTGCTCCAGAGGCATTTCTTTGGAAGCAAGGTTTTAAGTGCTCTGTGAGTCATTTCGTTTGGAAGCGGGTTTTTAAGTGTTCTGGGATCCTTTTTGTTGGAAGCAGGTTTTAAGTGCTCTGGAGTCATTTCTTTGGAAGGTGGTTTTCATGTGTTCTGGTGTCCTTTCCTTGTAAGCGGTTTTTAAGTGCTCTGGAGTCATTTCTTTGGAAGCGGGTTTTTAAGTGCTCTGGAGTCGTTTTCTTTGGAAGCGGGTTTATAAGTTCCTGGATTCATTTCGTTGGAAACAGGTTTTAAGTGTTCTGGTGTCCTTTCGTTTGGAAGCGGGTTTTTAAGTGCTCTGTTGTCATTTTGTTGGAAGCGGGTTTTTAATTGCTCTGGAGTCATTTCTTTTTAAGTGGGTTTTTAAGTGCTCTGAGTCATTTCTTTGGAAGCAGGTTTTTAAGTGCTCTGGAGACATTTCTTTGGATTTAAAATTTTAAGTGCTCTGGAGTCAGTTTCTTTGGAAGCGGGTTTTTAAGTGTTCTGGTGTCCTTTTGTTATAAGCGTGTTTTTAAGTGCTCTGGAGTCATTTCGTTGGAAGCAAGGTTTTAAGTAATTTGAGTCAGTTCATTGGAAGCAGGTTTTTAAGAGCTCTGATATCCTTTTCGTTGGAAGTGGGTTTTTAAGTGCTCTGTTGTCATTTTGTTGGAAGCGGGTTTTTAAGTGTTCTGGTGTCCTTTTTTGGAAGCAGGTTTTTAATTGCTGTGGAGTCATATCGTTTTTAAGTGGGTCTTTAAGTGCTCTGGATCCATTTCTTTGGAAGCAAGGTTTTAAGTGCTCTGGAGTCATTTCGTTGGAAGCGGGTTTTTAAGTGTTCTGGGATCCTTTTGTTGGAAGCAGGTTTTTAAGTGCTCTGGAGTCATTTCTTTGGAAGGTGGTTTTTCATGTGTACTGGTGTCCTTTTCCTTGTAAGCGGGTATTTAAGTGCTCTGGAGTCATTTCTTTGAAGCGGGTTTTTAAGGGCTCTGGAGTCGTTTGGTTAGAAGCGGTTTTATAAGTACCCTGGATTCATTTCGTTGGAAACAGGTTTTTAAGTGTTCTGGTGTCATTTTTCGTTGGAAGCGGGTTTTTAAGTGCTCTGTTGTCATTTTGTTTGAAGCGGGTTTTTAAGTGTTCTGGTGTCCTTTTCGTTGGAAGTGGGTTTTTAATTGCTGTGCAGTCATTTCGTTTTAAGTGGGTCTTTAAGTGCTCTGGAGCCATTTCTTTGGAACAAAAGTTTTAAGTGCTCTGGAGTCAGTTTGTTGGAAGCGGGTTTTTAAGTGTTCTGGTGTCCTTTTGTTATAAGCGTGTTTTTAAGTGCTCTGGAGTCATTTTTTTTGGAAGCAAGGTTTTAAATAATCTGGAGTCAGTTCGTTTGGAAGCAGGTTTTTAAGTGCTCTGATATCCTTTCATTGGAAGTGGGTTTTTAAGTGCTCTGTGGTCATTTTTTTGAAGTGGGTTTTTAAATGCTCTGGAGTCATTTCCTTTGAAGCAGGTTTTTAAGTGATCTGGAGTCATTTAGTTGGTAGCTGGTTTTTAAGTGTTCTGCATTCATTTTGTTGGAAGCGTGTTTTTAATTGCTGTGGAGTCATTTCGTTTTAAGCGGGTCTTTAAGTGCTCTGGAGTCATTTCTTTTGAAGCAAAGTTTTAAGTGCTCTGGAGTCAGTTCGTTGGAAGCGGGTTTTTAAGTGTTCTTGTTTCCTTTTCTTGGAAGCGGGTTTTTTAAGTGCCCTTGAGTCAGTTCTTTGGAAGCGGGTTTTTAATTGTTCTGGTGTCCTTTCATTGGAAGCAGGTTTTTAAGTGCTCTGGAGTCATTTCCTTGGAAGCAGATTTGTAAGTGCTCTGGTGTCATTTCTTTGGAAGCAAGGTTTTAAGTGCTCTGGAGTCATTTCTTTGGAAGCGGGTTTTTAAGTGTTCTGCTATCCTTTCGTTGGAAGTAAGTTTTTAAGTGCTCTGGAGTCATTTCTTTGGAAGCGGCTTTTTAAGTGCTCTGGAGTCATTTGGTTGGAAGCTGGTTTGTAAGTTCCCTGGATTCATTTCATTGGAAACAGTTTTTTATGTGCTCTGAGGTCATTTTATTGGCAGCGTGTTTTTAAGTGTTCTGGTGTCCTTTCTTTGGAAGCGGTTTTGAAGTCTTCTGGTATCCTTTTGTTGGTAGCAGGTTTTAAGTGCTCCAGAGGCATTTCTTTGGAAGCAAGGTTTTAAGTGCTCTGGAGTCATTTCGTTGGAAGCGGGTTTTTAAGTGTTCTGGGATCCTTTTGTTGGAAGCAGGTTTTTAAGTGCTCTGGAGTCATTTCTTTGGAAGGTGGTTTTCATGTGTACTGGTGTCCTTTCCTTAGAAGCGGGTATTTAAGTGCTCTGGAGTCATTTCCTTGGAAGCGGGTTTTTAAGGGCTCTGGAGTCGTTTGGTTAGAAGCGGGTTTATAAGTACCCTGGATTCATTTTAGTTTGAAACAGGTTTTTAAGTGTTCTGGTGTCCTTTCGTTGGAAGCGGGTTTTTAAGTGCTCTGTTGTCATTTTGTTGGAAGCGGGTTTTTAAGTGTTCTGGTGTCCTTTCGTTGGAAGTGGGTTTTTAATTGCTGTGGAGTCATATCGTTTTAAGTGGGTCTTTAAGTGCTCTGGAGCCATTTCTTTGGAAGCAAAGTTTTAAGTGCTCTGGAGTCAGTTCGTTGGAAGCGGGTTTTTAAGTGTTCTGGTGTCCTTTTGTTATAAGCGTGTTTTTAAGTGCTCTGGAGTCATTTCGTTGGAAGCAAGGTTTTAAGTAATCTGGAGTCAGTTCGTTGGAAGCAGGTTTTTAAGTGCTCTGGAGTCATTTCTTTGGAAGCAAGGTTTTAAGTGCTCTGGAGTCATTTCTTTCGAAGCGGGTTTTAAAGTGCTCTGGAGTCACTTAGTTGGAAGCAGGTTTTTAAGTGCTCTGGAGTCATTTCGTTGAACGGGTTTTTATGTGCTCTGAGGTCATTTTGTTGGAAGCGTGTTTTTAATTGCTGTGGCATCATTTCGTTTAAAGCGGGTGTTTAAGTGCTCTGAAGTCATTTCTTTAGGCGGTTTTTAAGTCTTCTGGTATCCTTTTGTTGGAAGCGGGTTTTAAGTGTTCTGTATCATTTTGTTGGAAGCGTGTTTTTTAAGTGCTCTGGAATCATTTCTTTGGAATCGGCTTTTTAAGTGCTCTGAGTCGGTTTTGGTTGGAAGCGGGTTTTTAAGTGTTCATGTATCCTTTCATTGGAAGCGGGTTTTTAAGTGCTCTTGAGTCATTTCATTGAAAGCAGGTTTTTAAATGTTCTGGTGTCCTTTCATTGGAAGCGGGTTTTTAAGTGCTCTGGAGTCATTTCCTTGGAAGCAGGTTTGTAAGTGCTCTGGAGTCATTTCTTTGTAAGCAAGGTTTTAAGTGCTCTGGAGTCATTTCTTTGGAAGCGGGTTTTTAAGTGTTCTGGTGTCCTTTCGTTGGAAGCGGGTTTTTAAGTGCTGTGGAGTCATATCGTTTTAAGTGGGTCTTTAAGTGCTCTGGAGCCATTTCTTTGGAAGCAAAGTTTTAAGTGCTCTGGAGTCATTTCTTTCGAAGCAGGTTTTTAAGTGCTCTGGAGTAATTTCACTGGAAGCTGGTTGTTATGTGCTCTGAGGTCATTTCGTTGGAAACAGGTTATGAAGTGTTCTGGTGTCCTTTAGTTAGAAGCGGGTTTTTAAGAGCTCTGGAGTCATTTTGTTGGAATCGGGTTTTTAAGTGTTCTGGTATCCTTTCGTTGGAAGTAAGTTTTTAAGTGCTCTGGAATCATTTCTTTGGAATCGTCCTTTTTAAGTGCTCTGGAGTCGTTTGGTTGGAAGCGGGTTTGTAAGTACCCTGGATTCATTTCGTTTGAAAGCGTTTTTCATGTGCTCTGAGGTCATTTTTTTGGCAGCGTGTTTTTAAGTATTCTGGTGTCCTTTCTTTGGAAGCAGGTTTTTAAGAGCTCTGGAGTCATTTTGTTGGAATCGCTTTTTTAAGTGTTCTGGTATCCTTTCGTTGGAAGTAAGTTTTTAATTGCTCTGGAATCATTTCTTTGGAATCGGCTTTTTTAAGTGCTCTGGAGTCGTTTGGTTCGAAGCGGGTTTGTAAGTACCCTGGATTCATTTCGATTGAAAGCGTTTTTATGTGCTCTGAGTTCATTTTTTGGCAGCTTGTTTTTTAAGTATTCTGGTGTCCTTTCATTGGAAGCAGGTTTTTAAGTGCTCTGGAGTCATTTCCTTGGAAGCAGATTTGTAAGTTCTCTAGTGTCATTTCTTTGGAAGCAAGGTTTTAAGTGCTCTGGAGTCATTTCTTTGGAAGCGGGTTTTTAAATGATCTGGTGTCCTTTCGTTGGAAGCGGGTTTTTAAGTGCTTTGGGATCCTTTCGTTGGAAGCAGGTTTTTAAGTGCTCTGTAGTCATTTCGTTGGAAGCTGGTTTTTGTATTCTGGTGTTCTTTCGTAGTAAGCGAGTTTTTAAGTGCTCTGGAGTCATTTCCTTGGAAGTGGGTTTTTAAGTGCTCTCGAGTCATTTCCTTGGAAATGGGTTTTTAAGTGCTCTGGAGTCGTTTCATTGGTAGCTGGTTTTTAGGTGCTCTGGATTCATTTCGTTGGAAGCGGGTTTTTAAGTGCTCTGGAGTCATTTCATTGAAATTGGGTTTTTAGTGTTCTGGAGTCATTTTGTTGGAAACGGGGTTCATGTGCTTTTAGGTCATTTCGTTGGAAGCAGGTTTTTAAGTGTTCTGGTGTCCTTTTGTTGGAAGCGGGTTTTTAAGTGCTCTGGAGTCATTTCGTTGGACGCATGTTTTTAATTGCTGTGGAGTCATTTCGTTTTAAGTGGGTTTTTAAGTGCTCTGAAGTCATTACTTTGGAAGCAAGGTTTTAAGTGCTCTGGAGTCATTTTGTTGGAAGCGGGTTTTTAAGTGTTCTGGTATCCTTTCGTTGGAAGCGGGTTTTTAAGTGTTCTGTGGTCATTTTGTTGGAAGTGGGTTCTTAAATGCTCTGGAGTCATTTTCTTGGAAGCAGGTTTTTAAGTGCTCTCGAGTCATTTCTTTGGAAGAGTGTTTTTAATTGCTGTGGAGTCATTTCGTTTTAAGCAGGTCTTTAAGTGTTCTGGTGTCCTTTCTTTGGAAGCGGGTTTTTAAGTGCTCTGGAGTCATTTCGTTGGAAGCGGGTTTTTAAGTGTTCTGGTGTCCTTTCTTTGGAAGTGGTTTTTTAAGTTCTCTGGAGTCCTTTTGTTGGAAGCGGGTTTTTATGTGCTCTGGAGTCATTTTGTTGGAGGCGGGTTTTTAAGTGTTCTGGTATCCTTTTGTTGGAAGTGGGTTATTAAGTGCTCTGGAGTCATTTCGTTGGAAGCGGGTTTTTATGTGTTCTGGTGTCCTTTCGTTGTGAGCGGGTTTTTAAGTGCTCTGGGGTGATTTCGTTGGAAGCGGGTGTTTAAGTGCTCTGGGGTCATTTCGTTGGAAGCGGGTGTTTAAGTGCTCTGGAGTCATTTCTTTGGAAGCCGGTTTTTACGTGTTCTGGTATCCTTTCGTTTGGAAGCAGGTTTTTAAGTGCTCTGAAGTCATTTCGATTTAGGCGGGTTTTTAGTGCTCTGGAGTCATTTAGTTGGAAGCGGGTTTTTAAGTGCTCTGGAGTCATTTATTTGAAAGCAAGGTTTTAAGTGCTCTCAAGTCATTTTCTTGGAAACGGTTTTTTAAGTGTTCTGGTGTTCTTTCGTTGGAAGCGGGTTTTTAATTGCTGTGGAGTCATTTTGTTGGAATAGGGTTTTTAAATTCTCAGGAGTCATTTTGTTGGAAGCGGGTTTTTAAGTGCTCTGGAGCCATTTCGTTGGAAGCGGCTTTTTAAGTGCTCTGGAGTCATTTCGTTTGAAGTGGGTATGTAATTACTCTGGATTCATTTCTTTGGAAACGTTTTTTTTATGTGTGCTGAGGTCATTTTTTTGGAAGCGGGTTTTTAAGTGTTCTGGTGTCCTTTCCTTGGATCGGGTGTTTAAGTGCTCTGGAGACATTTCGTTGGAAGCGGGTTTTTAAGTGTTCTGGTGTCCTTTAGTTGGAAGTGGGTTTTTAAGTGCTCTGGGGTCATTTCTTTGGAGTTGGGTTTTTAAGTGCTCTGGATTCATTTCCTTGGAAGCAGGTTTTTAAGTGCTCTGGAGTCATTTCTTTGGAAGCGGGTTTTTAATTGCTGTGGAGTCATATCGTTTTAAATGGGTGTTTAAGTGCTATGGAGCCATTTCTTTGGAAGCAAAATTTTAAGTGCTCTGGAGTCAGTTCGTTGGAAGCGGGTTTTTAAGTGTTCTGGTGTCCTTTTGTTATAAGCGTGTTTTTAAGTGCTCTGTGGTCATTTCGTTGGAAGTGGGTTTTTAAATGCTCTGGAGTCATTTCCTTGGAAGCAGGTTTTTAAGTGCTCTGGAGTCATTTAGTTTGCAGCGGGTTTTTAAGTGCTCTGGAGTCATTTCGTTGGAAACAGGTTTTTATGTGCTCTCAGATCATTTCGTTGGAAGCGTGTTTTTAATTGCTGTGGCATCACTTCATTTAAAGCGGGTGTTTAAGTGCGCTGGAGTCATTTCTTTGGAAGCGGGTTTTTAAGTGTTCTGGTATCCTTTTGTTGGAAGCGGGTTTTTAAGTGCTCTTGAATCATTTCGTTGGAAGCAGGTTTTAAAGTGTTCTGGTGTCCTTTCGTTGGAAGCAGGTTTTTAAGTGCTCTGGAGTCATTTGGTTGGAAGCGGGTTCTTAAGTGTTCGTGTATCCTTTCGTTGGAAGCAGGTTTTTAAGTGCTCTTGAGTCATTTCGTTGAAAGCGGGTTTTTAAATGTTCTGGTGTCCTTTCATTGGAAGCGGGTTTTTAAGTGCTCTGGAGTCATTTCCTTGGAAGCAGGTTTGTAAGTGCTCTGGAGTCATTTCTTTGTAAGCAAGGTTTTAAGTGCTCTGGAGTCATTTCTTTGGAAGCGGGTTTTTAAGTGTTCTGGTGTCCTTTCGTTGGAAGCGGGTTTTTAATTGCTGTGGAGTCATATCGTTTTAAGTGGGTCTTTAAGTGCTCTGGAGCCATTTCTTTGGAAGTAAAGTTTTAAGTGCTCTGGAGTCATTTCTTTCGAAGCGGGTTTTTAAGTGCTCTGGAGTAATTTCGCGGGAAGCTGGTTGTTATGTGCTCTGGAGTCATTTCCTTTGAAGCAGGTTTTTAAGTGATCTGGAGTCATTTAGTTGGTAGCTGGTTTTTAAATGTTCTGGATTCATTTTGTTGGAAGTGTGTTTTTAATTGCTGTGGAGTCATTTCGTTTTAAGCGGGTCTTTAAGTGCTCTGGAATCATTTCTTTGGAAGCAAAGTTTTAAGTGCTCTGGAGTCAGTTCGTTGGAAGCGGGTTTTTAAGTGTTCTGGTATCCTTTTGTTGGAAGCGGGTTTTTAAGTGCCCTTGAGTCAGTTCGTTGGAAGCGGGTTTTTAAATGTTCTGGTGTCCTTTCATTGGAAGCAGGTTTTTAAGTGCTCTGGAGTCATTTTCTTGGAAGCAGATTTGTAAGTGCTCTGGTGTCATTTCTTTGGAAGCAAGGTTTTAAGTGCTCTGGAGTCATTTCTTTGGAAGCGGGTTTTTAAGTGTTCTGCTATCCTTTCGTTGGAAGTAAGTTTTTAAGTGCTCTGGAGTCATTTCTTTGGAAGCGGCTTTTTAAGTGCTCTGGAGTCGTTTGGTTGGAAGCTGGTTTGTAAGTTACCTGGATTCATTTCATTTGAAACAGTTTTTTATGTGCTCTGAGGTCATTTTATTGGCAGCGTGTTTTTAAGTGTTCTGGTGTCCTTTCTTTGGAAGCGGTTTTGAAGTCTTCTGGTATCCTTTTGTTGGTAGCAGGTTTTTAAGTGCTCCAGAGGCATTTCTTTGGAAGCAAGGTTTTAAGTGCTCTGGAGTCATTTCGTTGGAAGCGGGTTTTTAAGTGTTCTGGGATCCTTTTGTTGGAAGCAGGTTTTTAAGTGCTCTGGAGTCATTTCTTTGGAAGGTGGTTTTCATGTGTACTGGTGTCCTTTCCTTGTAAGCGGGTATTTAAGTGCTCTGGAGTCATTTCTTTGGAAGCGGGTTTTTAAGGGCTCTGGAGTCGTTTGGTTAGAAGCGGGTTTATAAGTTACCTGGATTCATTTCGTTGGAAACAGGTTTTTAAGTGTTCTGGTGTCCTTTCGTTGGAAGCGGGTTTTTAAGTGCTCTGTTGTCATTTTGTTGGAAGCGGGTTTTTAAGTGTTCTGGTGTCCTTTCGTTGGAAGCGGGTTTTTAATTGCTGTGGAGTCATATCGTTTTAAGTGGGTCTTTAAGTGCTCTGGAGCCATTTCTTTGGATGCAAAATTTTAAGTGCTCTGGAGTCAGTTCGTTGGAAGCGGGTTTTTAAGTGTTCTGGTGTCCTTTTGTTATAAGCGTGTTTTTAAGTGCTCTGGAGTCATTTCGTTGGAAGCAAGGTTTTAAGTAATCTGGAGTCAGTTCGTTGGAAGCAGGTTTTTAAGTGCTCTGATATCCTTTCGTTGGAAGTGGGTTTTTAAGTGCTCTGTTGTCATTTTGTTGGAAGCGGGTTTTTAAGTGTTCTGGTGTCCTTTCGTTGGAAGCAGGTTTTTAATTGCTGTGGAGTCATATCGTTTTAAGTGGGTCTTTAAGTGCTCTGGAGCCATTTCTTTGGAAGCAAGGTTTTAAGTGCTCTGGAGTCATTTCGTTGGAAGCAGGTTTTTAAGTGCTCTGGAGTCATTTCTTTGGAAGGTGGTTTTCATGTGTACTGGTGTCCTTTCCTTGTAAGCGGGTATTTAAGTGCTCTGGAGTCAGTTCGTTGGAAGCGGGTTTTTAAGTGTTCTGGTGTCCTTTTGTTATAAGCGTGTTTTTAAGTGCTCTGGAGTCATTTCGTTGGAAGCAAGGTTTTAAGTAATCTGGAGTCAGTTCGTTGGAAGCAGGTTTTTAAGTGCTCTGATATCCTTTCGTTGGAAGTGGGTTTTTAAGTGCTCTGTGGTCATTTCGTTGGAAGTGGGTTTTTAAATGCTCTGGAGTCATTTCCTTGGAAGCAGGTTTTTAAGTGATCTGGAGTCATTTAGTTGGTAGCTGGTTTTTAAGTGTTCTGCATTCATTTTGTTGGAAGCGTGTTTTTAATTGCTGTGGAGTCATTTCGTTTTAAGCGGGTCTTTAAGTGCTCTGGAGTCATTTCTTTTGAAGCAAAGTTTTAAGTGCTCTGGAGTCAGTTCGTTGGAAGCGGGTTTTTAAGTGTTCTTGTATCCTTTCGTTGGAAGCGGGTTTTTAAGTGCCCTTGAGTCAGTCGTTGGAGGCGGGTTTTTAATATTTCTGGTGTCCTTTCTTTGGAAGCAGGTTTTAAGTGCTCTGGAGTCATTTCCTTGGAAGCAGATTTGTAAGTGCTCTGGTGTCATTTCTTTGGAAGCAAGGTTTTAAGTGCTCTGAGTCATTTCTTTGGAAGCGGGTTTTTAAGTGTTCTGCTATCCTTTCGTTGGAAGTAAGTTTTTAAGTGCTCTGGAGTCATTTCTTTGAAGCGGCTTTTTAAGTGCTCTGGAGTCATTTGGTTGGAAGCTGGTTTGTAAGTTCCTGGATTCATTTCATTGAAACAGTTTTTATGTGCTCTGAGGTCATTTTATTGGCAGCGTGTTTTTAAGTGTTCTGGTGTCCTTTCTTTGGAAGCGGTTTTGAAGTCTTCTGGTATCCTTTTGTTGGTAGCAGGTTTTAAGTGCTCCAGAGGCATTTCTTTGGAAGCAAGGTTTTAAGTGCTCTGGAGTCATTTCGATTTGGAAGCGGGTTTTTAAGTGTTCTGGGATCCTTTTGTTGGAAGCAGGTTTTTAAGTGCTCTGGAGTCATTTCTTTGGAAGGTGGTTTTCATGTGTACTGGTGTCCTTTCCTTAGAAGCTGGTATTTAAGTGCTCTGGAGTCATTTCCTTGGAAGCGGGTTTTTAAGGGCTCTGGAGTCGTTTGGTTAGAAGCGGGTTTATAAGTACCCTGGATTCATTTTGTTGGAAACAGGTTTTTAAGTGTTCTGGTGTCCTTTTATTTGGAAGCGGGTTTTTAAGTGCTCTGTTGTCATTTTGTTGGAAGCGGGTTTTTAAGTGTTCTGGTGTCCTTTCTTTGGAAGCGGGTTTTAATTGCTGTGGAGTCATATCGTTTTAAGTGGGTCTTTAAGTGCTCTGGAGCCATTTCTTTGGAAGCAAAGTTTTAAGTGCTCTGGAGTCAGTTCTTTAAGCGGGTTTTTAAGTGTTCTGGTGTCCTTTTGTTATAAGCGTGTTTTTAAGTGCTCTGGAGTCATTTCTTTGGAAGCAAGGTTTTAAGTAATCTGAGTCAGTTAGTTGGAAGCAGGTTTTTAAGTGCTCTGAGTCATTTCTTTGGAAGCAAGGTTTTAAGTGCTCTGGAGTCATTTCTTTGAAGCGGGTTTTAAAGTGCTCTGGAGTCACTTAGTTGGAAGCGGGTTTTAAGTGCTCTGGAGTCATCTCGTTGGAAACGGGTTTTTATGTGCTCTGAGGTCATTTCGTTGGAAGCGTGTTTTTAATTGCTGTGGCATCACGTTTTAAAGCGGGTGTTTAAGTGCTCAGAAGTCATTTCTTTGGAAGCGGTTTTTAAGTCTTCTGGTATCCTTTTGTTGGAAGCGGGTTTTTAAGTGTTCTGGTATCCTTTCGTTTGGAAGTAAGTTTTTAAGTGCTCTGGAATCATTTCTTTGAATCGGCTTTTTTAAGTGCTCTGGAGTCGTTTGGTTGGAAGCGGGTTTTAAGTGTTCATGTATCCTTTCATTGGAAGCGGGTTTTTAAGTGCTCTTGAGTCATTTCATTGAAAGCAGGTTTTTAAATGTTCTGGTGTCCTTTCATTGGAAGCGGGTTTTTAAGTGCTCTGGAGTCATTTCCTTGGAAGCAGGTTTGTAAGTGCTCTGGAGTCATTTCTTTGTAAGCAAGGTTTTAAGTGCTCTGGAGTCATTTCTTTGGAAGCGGGTTTTTAAGTGTTCTGGTGTCCTTTCGTTGGAAGCGGGTCTTTAAGTGCTCTGGAGCCATTTCTTTGGAAGCAAAGTTTTAAGTGCTCTGGAGTCATTTCTTTCGAAGCAGGTTTTTAAGTGCTCTGGAGTAATTTCACTGGAAGCTGGTTGTTATGTGCTCTGAGGTCATTTCGTTGGAAACAGGTTATGAAGTGTTCTGGTGTCCTTTAGTTAGAAGCGGGTTTTTAAGAGCTCTGGAGTCATTTTGTTGGAATCGGGTTTTTAAGTGTTCTGGTATCCTTTCGTTGGAAGTAAGTTTTTAAGTGCTCTGGAATCATTTCTTTGGAATCGTCCTTTTTAAGTGCTCAGGAGTCCTTTGTTGGAAGCGGGTTTTAAGTACCTGGATTCATTTCGCTTTTGAAAAGCGTTTTTCATGTGCTCTGAGGTCATTTTTTTTGGCAGCGTGTTTTTAAGTATTCTGTGTCCTTTCTTTGGAAGCAGGTTTTTAAGAGCTCTGAGTCATTTTGTTGGAATCGCTTTTTTAAGTGTTCTGGTATCCTTTCGTTGGAAGTAAGTTTTTAATTGCTCTGGAATCATTTCTTTGAATCGGCTTTTTAAGTGCTCTGAGTCGTTTGGTTGAAGCGGGTTTGTAAGTACCCTGGATTCATTTCGATTGAAAGCGTTTTTATGTGCTCTGAGGTCATTTTTTTGGCAGCGTGTTTTTAAGTATTCTGGTGTCCTTTCATTGGAAGCAGGTTTTTAAGTGCTCTGAGTCATTTCCTTGGAAGCAGATTTGTAAGTGCTCTGGTGTCATTTCTTTGGAAGCAAGGTTTTAAGTGCTCTGGAGTCATTTCTTTGGAAGCGGGTTTTTAAATGATCTGTGTCATTTCGTTGGAAGCGGGTTTTTAAGTGCTTTGGGATCCTTTCGTTGGAAGCAGGTTTTTAAGTCTGTAGTCATTTATTTGGTTGGAAGCTGTTTTTTGTATTCTGGTGTTCTTTCTTTGGTTGGCGAGTTTTTAAGTGCTCTGGAGTCATTTCCTTGGAAGTGGGTTTTTCCTTTTGTGCTCTGGGAGTCATTTCCTTGAAGTGGTTTTAAGTGCTCTGGAGTCATTTCATTGGTAGCTGGTTTTTAGTGTGCTCTGATTCATTTCGTTTTAAGCGGGTTTTTAAGTGCTCTGGAGTCATTTCATTGAAATTGGGTTTTTTAGTGTTCTGGAGTCATTTTGTTGGAAACGGGGTTCATGTGCGGGTTTTTTTTAGGTCATTTTGTTTTTTTTAAAGCAGGTTTTTAAGTGTTCTGGTGTCCTTTGTTGGAAGCGGGTTTTTAAGTGCTCTGGAGTCATTTCGTTTGGAAGCATGTTTTTAATTGCTGTGGAGTCATTTCGTTTTAAGTGGGTTTTAAGTGCTCTGAAGTCATTACTTTGGAAGCAAGGTTTTTTAAGTGCTCTGGAGTCATTTCTTTGGAAGCTTTGGGTTTTAAGTGTTCTGGTATCATTTTGTTGGAAGCAGGTTTTTCGTTGGAGTCGGGTTTTTAGCAGGTTTTCTGTGGTCATTTTGTTGGAAGTGGTTTCTTAAATGCTCTGGAGTCATTTTCTTTGGAAGCAGGTTTTTAAGTGCTCTCGAGTCATTTCTTTGAAGAGTGTTTTTAATTGCTGTGGAGTCATTTCATTGGTAGCTGGTTTTAAGCAGGTCTTTAAGTGTTCTGGTGTCCTTTCTTTTGAAGCGGGTTTTTAAGTGCTCTGGAGTCATTTCTTTTGGAAGCGGTTTTTAAGTGTTCTGGTGTCCTTTCTTTGGAAGTGGTTTTTAAGTTCTCTGGAGTCCTTTTTGTTTGGAAGCGGGTTTTTATGTGCTCTGGAGTCATTTTGTTGGAGGCGGGTTTTAAGTGTTCTGGTATCCTTTTTGTTGGAAGTCTGGGTTTTTAAGTGCTCTGGAGTCATTTCGTTGGAGGCGCGGTTTTTATGTGTTCTGGTGTCCTTTTGTTGAGCGGGTTTTTTTAAGTGCTCTGGGGTGATTTCGTTGGAAGCGGGTGTTTAAGTGCTCTGGGGTCATTTCGTTGGAAGCGGGTGTTTAAGTGCTCTGGAGTCATTTCTTTGGAAGCTGGTTTTTACGTGTTCTGGTATCCTTTCGTTGGAAGCAGGTTTTTAAGTGCTCTGAAGTCATTTCGTTGGAAGCGGGTTTTTAGTGCTCTGGAGTCATTTAGTTGGAAGCGGGTTTTTAAGTGCTCTGGAGTCATTTATTTGAAAGCAAGGTTTTAAGTGCTCTCGAGTCATTTTCTTGGAAACGGTTTTTTAAGTGTTCTGGTGTTCTTTCGTTGGAAGCGGGTTTTTAATTGCTGTGGAGTCATATTGTTGGAATAGGGTTTTTAAATTCTCAGGAGTCATTTTGTTGGAAGCGGGTTTTTAAGTGCTCTGGAGCCATTTCGTTGGAAGCGGCTTTTTAAGTGCTCTGGAGTCATTTCGTTTGAAGTGGGTATGTAATTACTCTGGATTCATTTCTTTGGAAACGTTTTTTTTATGTGTGCTGAGGTCATTTTTTTGGAAGCGGGTTTTTAAGTGTTCTGGTGTCCTTTCCTTGGATCGGGTGTTTAAGTGCTCTGGAGACATTTCGTTGGAAGCGGGTTTTTAAGTGTTCTGGTGTCCTTTAGTTGGAAGTGGGTTTTAAGTGCTCTGGGGTCATTTCTTTGGAGTTGGGTTTTTAAGTGCTCTGGATTCATTTCCTTGAAGCAGGTTTTTAAGTGCTCTGGAGTCATTTCTTTGGAGGCGGGCTTTTAAGTGCTCTGGAGTCATTTCGTTGGAAGCGGGTTTGTAAGTACCCTGGATTCATTTCTTTGAAACGGTTTTTATGTGCTCTGAGGTCATTTTTTGGCAGCATGTTTTAAGTGTAATGGTGTCCTTTCTTTGGAAGCGGTTTTTAAGTCTTCTGGTATCCTTTCTTTGGTAGCAGGTTTTTAAGTGCTCTGGAGTCATTTCATTGGTAGCTGGTTTTTAGGTGCTCTGGATTCATTTGTTGGAAGCGGTTTTTAAGTGCTCTGGAGTCATTTCATTGAAATTGGGTTTTTAGTGCTCTGGAGTCATTTTGTTGGAAACGGTTTTTATGTGCTTTTAGGTCATTTCGTTGGAAGCAGGTTTTTAAGTGTTCTGGTGTCCTTTTGTTGGAAGCGGTTTTTAAGTGTCTGGAGTCATTTCGTTGGAAGCTGGTTTTTAAGTGTTCTGGTATCCTTCGTTTTAGCGGTTTTTAAATGCTCTGAGTCATTTTTTGGACAGCGTTTTTTTTTTAAATTGCTGTGGAGTCATTTCGTTTTAAGCGGCTCTTTAAGTACTCTGAGTCATTTCATTTTTGAAGTGGGTTTTTAAGTGTTCTGTTGTCCTTTCTTTGGAAGTGGGTTTTAAGTTCTCTGAGTCCTTTTGTTTGAAGCGGGTTTTTATGTGCTCTGGAGTCATTTTGTTGGAGGCGGGTTTTTAAGTGTTTTGGTATCCTTTTGTTGGAAGCGGTTTTTAAGTGCTCTGAGTCATTTCATTGGTAGCTGTTTTTAGGTGCTCTGGATTCATTTCGTTTTGGCGGGTTTTTAAGTGCTCTGGAGTCATTTCATTGAAATTGGGTTTTTAGTGCTCTGAGTCATTTTGTTGGAAGCGTTTTACATGTGCTTTTAGGTCATTTCGTTGGAAGCAGGTTTTTAAGTGTTCTGGTGTCCTTTTGTTGGAAGCGGGTTTTTAAGTGCTCTGGAGTCATTTCGTTGGAAGCTGGTTTTTAAGTGTTCTGGTATCCTTTCGATTTGGAAGCGGGTTTTTAAATGCTCTGAGTCATTTCATTAAGCGGTTTTTTAAATTGCTGTGGAGTCATTTCGTTTTATTTGGCTCTTTAAGTGCTCTGGAGTCATTTCGTTGGAAGTGGGTTTTTAAGTGTTCTGTTGTCCTTTCTTTGGAAGTGGTTTCTAAGTTCTCTGGAGTCCTTTTGTTTGAAGCGGGTTTTTATGTGCTCTGGAGTCATTTTGTTGAGGCGGGTTTTAAGTGTTTTGGTATCCTTTTTGTTGGAAGCGGGTTATTAAGTGCTCTGGAGTCATTTCGTTGGAAGCAGGTTTTAATGTGTTCTGGTGTCCTTTCGTTTGTAAGCGGTTTTTAAGTGCTCTGGGGTCATTTCGTTGGAAGGCGGGTGTTTTAAGTGCTCTGAGTCATTTCTTTGGAAGCGGGTTTTAAGTGTTCTGGTATCCTTTTTTGAAGCAGGTTTTTAAGTGCTCTTGAGTCATTTTCTTTGGAAGCGGGTTTTTAAGTGCTCTGAGTCATTTCGTTGGAAGCAGGTTTTTAGTGCTCTGAGTCATTTAGTTGAGGCGGTTTTTTTAAGTGCTCTGGAATCATTTATTTGGAAGCAAGTTTTTAGTGCTCTCGAGTCATTTTCTTGGAAACGGTTTTTTAAGTGTTCTGGTGTTCTTCGTTAGCGGGTTTTAATTGCTGTGGAGTCATTTTGTTGGAATCGGTTTTTTAAATTCTCAGGAGTCATTTTGTTGGAAGCGGGTTTTTAAGTGCTCTGGAGCCATTTCGTTGGAAGCGGGTTTTTAAGTGCTCTGGAGTCATTTCGTTGGAAGTGGGTATGTAATTACTCTGGATTCATTTCTTTGGAAAAGTTTTTTTTATGTGTGCTGAGGTCATTTTTTTGGAAGCGGGTTTTTAAGTGTTCTGGTCTCCTTTCCTTGGATCGGGTGTTTAAGTGCTCTGGAGACATTTCGTTGGAAGCGGGTTTTTAAGTGTTCTGGTGTCCTTTAGTTGGAAGTGGGTTTTTAAGTGCTCTGGGGTCATTTCTTTGGAGTTGGGTTTTTAAGTGCTCTGGATTCATTTCCTTGGAAGCAGGTTTTTAAGTGCTCTGGAGTCATTTCTTTGGAAGCGGGCTTTTAAGTGCTCTGGAGTCGTTTCGTTGGAAGCGGGTTTGTAAGTACCCTGGATTCATTTCTTTGGAAACGGTTTTTTATGTGCTCTGAGGTCATTTTTTTGGCAGCATGTTTTTAAGTGTAATGGTGTCCTTTCTTTGGAAGCGGGTTTTTAAGTCTTCTGGTATCCTTTCTTTGGTAGCAGGTTTTTAAGTGCTCTGGAGTCATTTCATTGGTAGCTGGTTTTTAGGTGCTCTGGATTCATTTCGTTGGAAGCGGGTTTTTAAGTGCTCTGGAGTCATTTCATTGAAATTGGGTTTTTAGTGCTCTGGAGTCATTTTGTTGGAAACGGGGTACATGTGCTTTTAGGTCATTTCGTTGGAAGCAGGTTTTTAAGTGTTCTGGTGTCCTTTTGTTGGAAGCGGGTTTTTAAGTGCTCTGGAGTCATTTCGTTGGAAGCTGGTTTTTAAGTGTTCTGGTATCCTTTCGTTGGAAGCGGGTTTTTAAATGCTCTGGAGTCATTTCATTGGAAGCGTTTTTTTTAAATTGCTGTGGAGTCATTTCGTTTTAAGTGGCTCTTTAAGTGCTCTGGAGTCATTTCGTTGGAAGTGGGTTTTTAAGTGTTCTGTTGTCCTTTCTTTGGAAGTGGGTTTCTAAGTTCTCTGGAGTCCTTTTGTTTGAAGCGGGTTTTTATGTGCTCTGGAGTCATTTTGTTGGAGGCGGGTTTTTAAGTGTTTTGGTATCCTTTTGTTGGAAGCGGGTTATTAAGTGCTCTGGAGTCATTTCGTTGGAAGCAGGTTTTAATGTGTTCTGGTGTCCTTTCGTTGTAAGCGGTTTTTTAAGTGCTCTGGGGTCATTTGGTTGGAAGCGGGTGTTTAAGTGCTCTGGAGTCATTTCTTTGGAAGCCGGTTTTTAAGTGTTCTGGTATCCTTTCGTTGGAAGCAGGTTTTTAAGTGCTCTGGAGTCATTTTGTTGGAAGCGTGTTTTTAAGTGCTCTTGTGTCATTTCGTTGGAAGCGGCTTTTTAAGTGTTCTGGTGTCCTTTCGTTGGAAGTAGGTTTTTAAGTGCTCTGGGGTCATATTATTGGAAGTGGGTTTTTAAGTGCTCTGTAGTCATTTCCATTAAAGAAGGATTTTAGTACTCTGGAATCATTTCGTTGGAAGCGGAATTTTATGTGATCTGGTATCCTTTTGTTGGAAGCGGGTTTTAGAGTGCTCTGGAGTCATTTAGTTGGAAGCGGTTTTTTAAGTGCTCTCAAGTAAATTCGTTGAAGCGGGTTTTAAGTGCTCTGCAGTCATTTCGTTGAAGCGGGTTTTGAGCTCTCTGAGTCATTTTCTGGAAGCTGTTTTTAAGCGCTCTGGAGTCATTTCTTTGGAGGTGGGTTTTTAAGTGTTCTAGTATCCTGTATTTTGAAGCGGATTTATAAGTGCTCTGAATCATTTCGTTGGAAGCAGATTTTTAAGTGCTCTGAGTCATTTCGTTTGGAAGCGGTATTTTAAGTGCTCTGGAGTCATTTCGATTTGGGAGCTGGTTTTTACGTGCTGTTTATTCATTTGTTGGAAGGGGGTTTTAAGTACTCCTGAGTAATTTTGTTTGAAGCAGGTTTTTAAATGTTCTGGTGTCCATTCGATTTGGAAGCAGAGTTTAAGTGCTCTAGGGTCATTTCGTTGGAAGCAGTTTTTAAATGCTCTGGAGTCATTTCGTTGGAAGCAGTTTTTTAATTTCTCTTGAGTCATTTCCTTGGAAGCGGGTTTTTAAGTGCAGTGGAATTCTTTCATTGGAAGCACATTTTTAAGTGCTCTGGAGTCCTTTCGTTGGAAGGGCTTTTTTTTGTGCACTGAGGACATTTTGTTGGAACTTGGAATTTAAGTACTCTGGAGTCATTTCTGTTGGAAGTGGGTTTTAAGTGCTCTGAGTCATTTTCGTAGGGCGGGTTTTAATTGCTCTGGAGTCATTTCATTGAAGCGGTTTTGAATGCTCTGAGTCATTTCGTTGGAAGCCCGTTTTAAGTGCTCTGAGTCATTTCGTTGGAAGGGGGTTTTTATGTTCACTGAGGACATTTTGTTGGAACTGGTATTTTAAGTACTCTGGAGTCATTTTGTTGGAAGTGGGATTTAGAGTGCTCTGGAGTCATTTTCTTGGAAGCGGGTTTTTAAGTGCTCAGGAGTCATTTCGTTGGAAGCAGGTTTTTATGTGCTCTGGATTCATTTTGTTGGAAGCGTGTTTTTAAGTCTCCTGAGTCACTTCGTTGAAGCCGGGTTTTAAATGTTCTGGTGTCCTTTCGTTGGAAGCAGGGTTTAAGTGCTCTAGGGTCGTTTCGTTGGAAGCAGGTTTTTAAATGCTCTGTAGTCAATTTTTGGAAGCGGATTTTTAAGTTCTCTGGAGTCATTTGGTTGGAAGCGGGTTTTTATGTGCACTGAGAATATTTCGTTGGAACTGAGTATTTAAGTGCTCTGGCGTCATTTCGTTGGAAGCCTTTTTTAGAGTTCTCTGGAGTCATTTTGTTGGAAGCAGGTTTTATAGTGCTCTGGATTCATTTAGTTTGAAGCGGGTTTTTATGTGCTCTGAGGTCATTTTGTTGGAAGCGGGTTTCAAAGTGCTCTGGAGTTATTTCGTTAGAAGCGTTTTTTTAAGTGTTCTGGAGTCATTTCATTGGAAGGGGGTTTTTATGTGCACTGAGGACATTTTGTTGGAACTGGGCTTTTAAGTACTCTGGAGTGATATCGTTGGAAGCGGGTTTTAGAGTGCTCTCGAGTCATTTCGTTGGTAGCGGGTTTTTAAGTACTCTGGAGTCATTTCGTTGGAAGCAGGTTTTAATTGCTCTGGCTCATTTAGTTGGAAGCGGTATTTTAAGTGCTCTGGCTCATTTCGTTGGAAGCAGGTTTTTAAGTGCTCTGGGCTCATTTCGTTGGAGCGGGTTTTTAAGGGCTCTGTAGTCATTTCATTGGAAGCGGGTTCTTGAGTGCTCTGGAGTAATTTCTTTGGAAGTGGGTTTTTATGTGCACTGAGGACATTTCGTTGGAACTGGGTTTTTAAGTGCTCTGTAGTCATTTCGTTGGAAGCTGGTTTTTAAGTACTATGGAGTCATTTTGTTGGAAGCTTGTTTTAGAGTGCTCTGGAATCATTTCAAAGGAAAGGGGTTTTTATGTGCACTGACGACATTTCATTGGACCTGGGTTTTTAAGTGCTCTGAGTCATTTTTGGAAGCGGCTTTTTAAGTGCTCTGGAGTCATTTCGTTGGAAGCGGGTTTTAGAGTGCTCTGGATTCATTTCGTTGGAAGCGGGTTTTTAAGTGCTCTGGAGTCATTTCGTAGGAAGCGGGTTTTTAATTGCTCTGGAGTCATTTCATTGGAAACGGTTTTTGAATGCTCTGGAGTCATTTCGTTGGAAGCACGTTTTTAAGTGCTCTGGAGTCATTTCGTTGGAAGGGGTTTTTATGTTCACTGAGGACATTTTGTTGGAACTGGTATTTTAAGTACTCTGGAGTCATTTCGTTGGAAGTGGGTTTTAGAGTGCTCTGGATTCATTTTGTTGGAAGCGGGTTTTTAAGTGCTCTGGAGTCATTTCGTTGGAAGCGGGTTTTTAAGTGCTCTGTTGTCATTTTGTTGGAAGCGGGTTTTAGAGTGCTCTGGAATCATTTTGTTGGAAGCGGGTTTTTTTGTGCTCTGATGTCATTTCGTTGGAAGCGGGTCTTTAAGTGCTCTGGGATCATTTCGTTGGAAGCGGGTTTTTAAGTGCTGTGGAGTCCTTTCGTTGGAAGCGGATTTTTAAGTGCTCTGGCTCATTTCGTTGGAAGCGGTAGTTTAAGTGCTCTGGCTCATTTCGTTGGAAGCAGGTTTTTAAGTGCTCTGGGCTCATTTCTTTGGACGGGTTTTTAAGTGCTTTGTAGTCATTTCATTGGAAGGGGGTTTTTATGTGCACTGAGGACATTTTGTTGGAACTGGGCCTTTAAGTCCTATGGAGTCATATCGTTGGAAGCAGGTTTTAGAGTGCTCTCGAGTCATTTCGTTGGAAGCGGGTTTTTATGTGCTCTGGATTCTTTTCGTTGGAAGCGAGTTTTTAAGTGCTCCTGAGTCATTTCGTTGGAGCGGGTTTTTAAGTGCTCTGTAGTTATTTCATTGGAAGCGGGTTCTTGAGTACTCTGGAGTCATTTCTTTGGAAGCAGGTATTTACGTGCTCTGGATTCTTTTCGTTGGAAGCGGGTTTTTAAGTGCTCTGGAGTCATTTCATTGGAAGCGGGTTTTTGAGTGCTGTGGAGTCATTTCGTTGGAAGCGGGGTTTTTAAATGTTCTGGTGTCCTTTCGTTGGAGCGCGGGTTTAAGTGCTCTAGGGTCATTTCCTTGAAAGAAGGTTTTTAAATGCTCTGTAGTCAATTTGTTGGAAGCGGGTTTGTAAGTGCTTTGGAGTCATTTCGTTGGAAGCGGGTTTTTCAGTGCTCTGGAGTCATTTCGTTGGAAGCAGATTTTAGAGTGCTCTGGAATCATTTCGTTGGAAGCGGGTTTTTAAGTTCTGTGGAGTCCTTTCGTTGGAAGCAGATTTTTAAGTTCTCTGGAGTCATTTGGTTGGAAGCGGGTTTTTATGTGCACTGAGGATATTTCATTGGAACTGAGTTTTTAAGTGCTCTGGCGTCATTTCGTTGGAAGCCGTTTTTAGAGTTCTCTGGAGTCATTTTGTTGGAAGCAGGTTTTATAGTGCTCTGGATTCATTTAGTTGGAAGCGGGTTTTTATGTGCTCTGAGGTCATTTCGTTAGAAGTGGGTTTTAAAGTGCTCTGGAGTTATTTCTTTAGAAGCGTTTTTTTAAGTGCTCTGGAGTCATTTCATTGGAAGGGGGTTTTTATGTACACTGAGGACATTTTGTTGGAACTGGGCTTTTAAGTACTCTGGAGTGATATCGTTGGAAGCGGGTTTTAGAGCGCTCTCGAGTCATTTCGTTGGTAGCGGGTTTTTAAGTACTCTGGAGTCATTTCGTTGGAAGCGGGTTTTTAAGTGCTCTGGCTCATTTAGTTGGAAGCGGTATTTTAAGTGCTCTGGCTCATTTCGTTGGAAGCAGGTTTTTAAGTGCTCTGGGCTCATTTCGTTGGAGCGGGTTTTTAAGGGCTCTGTAGTCATGTCATTGGAAGCGGGTTCTTGAGTGCTCTGGAGTAATTTCGTTGGAAGTGGGTTTTTATGTGCACTGAGGACATTTCGTTGGAACTGGGTTTTTAAGTGCTCTGCAGTCATTTCGTTGGAAGCTGGTTTTTAAGTACTATGGAGTCATTTTGTTGGAAGCTTGTTTTAGAGTGCTCTGGAATCATTTCAAAGGAAAGGGGTTTTTATGTGCACTGAGGACATTTCATTGGACCTGGGTTTTTAAGTGCTCTGGAGTCATTTCGTTGGAAGCGGGTTTTAGAGTGCTCTGGATTCATTTCGTTGGAAGCGGGTTTTTAAGTGCTCTGGAGTCATTTCGTAGGAAGCGGGTTTTTAATTGCTCTGGAGTCATTTCATTGGAAACGGTTTTTGAATGCTCTGGAGTCATTTCGTTGGAAGCACGTTTTTAAGTGCTCTGGAGTCATTTCGTTGGAAGGGGGTTTTTATGTTCACTGAGGACATTTTGTTGGAACTGGTATTTTAAGTACTCTGGAGTCATTTCGTTGGAAGTGGGTTTTAGAGTGCTCTGGATTCATTTTGTTGGAAGCGGGTTTTTAAGTGCTCTGGAGTCATTTCGTTGGAAGCGGGTTTTTAAGTGCTCTGTTGTCATTTTGTTGGAAGCGGGTTTTAGAGTGCTCTGGAATCATTTTGTTGGAAGCGGGTTTTTTTGTGCTGTGATGTCATTTCGTTGGAAGCGGGTCTTTAAGTGCTCTGGGATCATTTCGTTGGAAGAGGGTTTTTAAGTGCTGTGGAGTCCTTTCGTTGGAAGCGGATTTTTAAGTGCTCTGGCTCATTTCGTTGGAAGCGGTAGTTTAAGTGCTCCGGCTCATTTCGTTGGAAGCAGGTTTTTAAGTGCTCTGGGCTCATTTCTTTGGACCGGGTTTTTAAGTGCTTTGTAGTCATTTCATTGGAAGGGGTTTTTTATGTGCACTGAGGACATTTTGTTGGAACTGGGCTTTTAAGTACTATGGAGTCATATCGTTGGAAGCAGGTTTTAGAGTGCTCTCGAGTCATTTCGTTGGAAGCGGGTTTTTATGTGCTCTGGATTCTTTTCGTTGGAAGCGAGTTTTTAAGTGCTCCTGAGTCATTTCGTTGGAGCGGGTTTTTAAGTGCTCTGTAGTTATTTCATTGGAAGCGGGTTCTTGAGTACTCTGGAGTCATTTCTTTGGAAGCAGGTATTTACGTGCTCTGGATTCTTTTCGTTGGAAGCGGGTTTTTAAGTGCTCTGGAGTCATTTCATTGGAAGCGGGTTTTTGAGTGCTGTGGAGTCATTTCGTTGGAAGCGGGGTTTTTAAATGTTCTGGTGTCCTTTCGTTGGAAGCGGGGTTTAAGTGCTCTAGGGTCATTTCCTTGAAAGAAGGTTTTTAAATGCTCTGTAGTCAATTTGTTGGAAGCGGGTTTGTAAGTGCTTTGGAGTCATTTCGTTGGAAGCGGGTTTTTAAGTGCTCTGGAGTCATTTCGTTGGAAGCGGATTTTAGAGTGCTCTGGAATCATTTCGTTGGAAGCGGGTTTTTAAGTTCTGTGGAGTCCTTTCGTTGGAAGCAGATTTTTAAGTTCTCTGGAGTCATTTGGTTGGAAGCAGGTTTTTATGTGCACTGAGGATATTTCGTTGGAACTGAGTTTTTAAGTACTCTGGCGTCATTTCGTTGGAAGCCGTTTTTAGAGTTCTCTGGAGTCATTTTGTTGGAAGCAGGTTTTATAGTGCTCTGGATTCATTTAGTTGGAAGCAGGTTTTTATGTGCTCTGAGGTCATTTCGTTAGAAGTGGGTTTTAAAGTGCTCTGGAGTTATTTCTTTAGAAAGCGTTTTTAAGTGCTCTGGAGTCATTTCATTGGAAGGGTTTTTATATGCACTGAGGACATTTTGTTGGAACTGGGCTTTTAAGTACTCTGGAGTGATATCGTTGGAAGCGGGTTTTAGAGTGCTCTCGAGTCATTTTCGTTTGGTAGCGGGTTTTAAGTGCTCTGGAGTCATTTTCTTTGAAGCGGGTTTTTAAGTGCTCTGGCTCATTTAGTTGGGCGGTATTTTAAGTGCTCTGGCTCATTTCGTTGGAAGCAGGTTTTTAAGTGCTCTGGGCTCATTTCGTTGGAGCGGGTTTTTAGGGCTCTGTAGTCATTTCATTGGAAGCGGGTTCTTGATTGCTCTGGAGTAATTTCGTTGGAAGTGGGTTTTTATGTGCACTGAGGACATTTCGTTGGAACTGGGTTTTTAAGTACTCTGGAGTCATTTCGTTTGGAAGCTGGTTTTTAAGTACTATGGAGTCATTTTGTTGGAAGGGTTTTGTTTTAGAGTGCTCTGGAATCATTTCAAAGGAAAGGGTTTTTATGTGCACTGAGGACATTTCATTGGACCTGGGTTTTTAAGTGCTCTGGAGTCATTTAGATTTAAGCGGCTTTTTAAGTGCTCTGGAGTTATTTCATTAGAAGCGTTTTTAAGTGCTCTGGAGTCATTTCATTGGAAGGGGTTTTTATGTGCACTGAGGACATTTTGTTGGAACTGGGCTTTTAATAACTCTGGGTGATATCGTTAGCGGGTTTTAAGTGCTCTGGAGTCATTTCGTTGGAAGCGGGTTTTTAAGTGCTCTGTTGTCATTTTTTTGAAGCGGGTTTTAGAGTGCTCTGGAATCATTTTGTTGGAAGCGGGTTTTTTGTGCTCTGATGTCATTTCGTTGGAAGCGGGTCTTTAAGTGCTCTGGGATCATTTCGTTGGAAGCGGGTTTTTAAGTGCTTTGTAGTCATTTCATTGGAAGGGGGTTTTATGTGCACTGAGGACATTTTGTTGGAACTGGGCTTTTAAGTACTCTGGAGTGATATCGTTGGAAGCGGGTTTTAGAGTGCTCTCGAGTCATTTCGTTGGTATCGGGTTTTTAAGTGCTCTGGAGTCATTTCGTTGGAAGCGGGTTTTTAAGTGCTCTGGCTCATTTAGTTGGAAGCGATATTTTAAGTGCTCTGGCTCATTTGGTAGGAAGCATGTTTTTAAGTGCTTTGGGCTCATTTCGTTGGAGCGGGTTTTTAAGGGCTCTGTAGTCATTTCATTGGAAGTGGGTTCTTGAGTGCTCTGGAGTAATTTCGTTGGAAGTGGGTTTTTATGTGCACTGAGGACATTTCGTTGGAACTGGGTTTTTAAGTGCTCTGGAGTCATTTCGTTGGAAGCTGGTTTTTAAGTACTATGGAGTCATTTTGTTGGAAGCTTGTTTTAGAGTGCTCTGGAATCATTTCAAAGGAAAGGGGTTTTTATGTGCACTGAGGACATTTCATTGGACCTGGGTTTTTAAGTGCTCTGGAGTCATTTTTAGGCGGCTTTTAAGTGCTCTGGAGTCATTTTCGTTAGCGGGTTTTAGAGTGCTCTGGATTCATTTCGTTGGAAGAGGGTTTTTAAGTGCTCTGGAGTCATTTCGTAGGAAGCGGGTTTTTAATTGCTCTGGAGTCATTTCATTGGAAACGGTTTTTGAATGCTCTGGAGTCATTTCGTTGGAAGCACGTTTTTAAGTGCTCTGGAGTCATTTCGTTGGAAGGGGTTTTATGTTCACTGAGGACATTTTGTTGGAACTGGTATTTTAAGTACTCTGGAGTCATTTCGTTGGAAGTGGGTTTTAGAGTGCTCTGGATTCATTTTGTTGGAAGCGGGTTTTTAAGTGCTCTGGAGTCATTTCGTTGGAAGTGGGTTTTTAAGTGCTCTGTTGTCATTTCGTTGGAAATGGGTTTTAGAGTGCTCTGGAATCATTTTGTTGGAAGCGGGTTTTTTTGTGCTCTGATGTCATTTCGTTGGAAGCGGGTCTTTAAGTGCTCTGGGATCATTTCGTTGGAAGCGGGTTTTAAGTGCTGTGGAGTCCTTTCGTTGGAAGAGGATTTTTAAGTGCTCTGGCTCATTTCGTTAGGCGGTAGTTTAAGTGCTCTGGCTCATTTCGTTGGAAGCAGGTTTTTAAGTGCTCTGGGCTCATTTCTTTGGACGGGTTTTTAAGTTCTTTGTAGTCATTTCATTGGAAGGGGTTTTTATGTGCACTGAGGACATTTTGTTGGAACTGGGCTTTTAAGTACTATGGAGTCATATCGTTGGAAGCAGGTTTTAGAGTGCTCTCGAGTCATTTCGTTAGGCGGGTTTTTGTGCTCTGGATTCTTTTAGATTTAGGCGAGTTTTTAAGTGCTCCTGAGTCATTTCGTTGGAGCGGGTTTTTAAGTGCTCTGTAGTCATTTCATTGTAAGCGGGTTCTTGAGTACTCTGGAGTCATTTCTTTGGAAGCAGGTATTTACGTGCTCTGGATTCTTTTCGTTGGAAGCGAGTTTTTAAGTGCTCCTGAGTCATTTCGTTGGAAGCGGGGTTTTATATGTTCTGGTGTCCTTTGGTTGGAAGCGGGGTTTAAGTGCTCTAGGGTCATTTCCTTGAAAGCAGGTTTTTAAACGCTCGGTTTGCAATTTGTTGGAAGCGGGTTTGTAAGTGCTTTGGAGTCATTTCGTTGGAAGTGGGTTTTGTAGTGCTCTGGATTCATTTCGTTGGAAGCGGGTTTTTAAGTGCTCTCGGATCATTTTTTGGAAGCAGGTTTTTAAGTTCTGTGGAGTCCTTTCGTTGGAAGCAGATTTTTAAGTTCTCTGGAGTCATTTGGTTGGAAGCGGGTTTTTATGTGCACTGAGGATATTTCGTTGGAACTGAGTTTTTAAGTGCTCTGTCGTCATTTCGCGCAGCGGATTTTAGAGTGCTCTGGAGTCATTTTGTTGGAAGCGGGTTTTATACTGCTCTGGATTCATTTTGGTGGAAGCGGGTTTTTATGTGCTCTGGAGTCATTTCATTGGAAGCGGGTTTTTGAGTGCTGTGGAGTCATTTCGTTGGAAGCGGGGTTTTTAAATGTTCTGTGTCTTTCGTTGGAAGCGGGGTTTAAGTGCTCTAGGTCATTTCCTTGAAAGAAGGTTTTAAATGCTCTGTAGTCAATTTGTTGGAAGCGGGTTTGTAAGTGCTTTGAGTCATTTCGTTAAGCGGGTTTTTCAGTGCTCTGAGTCATTTCGTTAGGCGGATTTTAGAGTGCTCTGGAATCATTTAGTTGGAAGCGGGTTTTAAGTTCTGTGGAGTCCTTTCGTTGGAAGCAGATTTTTAAGTTCTCTGAGTCATTTGGTTGGAAGCAGGTTTTTTTATGTGCACTGAGGATATTTCGTTGGAACTGAGTTTTTAAGTGCTCTGGCGTCATTTCGTTGAAGCCGTTTTAGAGTTCTCTGAGTCATTTTGTTGGAAGCAGGTTTTATAGTGCTCTGGATTCATTTAGTTGGAAGCGGGTTTTATGTGCTCTGAGGTCATTTGTTAGAAGTGGGTTTTAAAGTGCTCTGGAGTTATTTCTTT
>JAEOAE010004036.1:0-28568 GCA_036365155.1 Meriones psammophilus
CTAAAAGAAACAAATTTCCTTGAGAAGAACAGAAGCATAAAGCACAACTTTTGTAAACTAATTCACATACGTGTTGTCCGTTCTTTTTATTATAACAGGAAAAGTGAAAAGTGATATATCGCACTGTGCAGCAGAGAATCAAGTTTCAACAGAAGAACAGAAAGCATAAAGCAGTACTTTGTAACCTAAATCACAAGTGTGTCGCTTGCTCTATTAGGAATACAGGAAAACTGAAAAGCGATATATCGAAATGTATGGCAAAGAAACAAGTTTTCATTGAAAGAACAGAAACATAAAGCACAACTTTGTAAACTAATTCACATTCGTGTAGCCTGTTCAATTATTATAACAGGAAAACTGAAAAGTGCTATAACCCTAACCCTAAACCTAGCCCCCTAACCCTAAGCCTAACCCTAAACCTAACCCTAAACCTAAACCTAACCCTAAGCCCCTAACCCTAAGCCCCTAACCCTAACCCTAACCCTAACCCTAACCCTAACTCCCTAACCCTAACCCTAACGTGTTCCAAGAATAAGTTTCAATGAAAGAACATAAAAGCAAAGCACTACTTTGTAAACTAAATCACATGTGTGTCACTAGCTCATTTAGGAATACAGGAAAACTGATAAGTGATATATCGCACTCTACAGCAGAGGAACAAGTTTCGAACAAAAGAACAGAAAAGAAAGCATTACTTTTAAATGGAATCACATGTGTGTCGCTCGCTCAATTAGTAATACAGGGAAACTGAAAAGTGTTATCTCGCACTGTAAGGCACAGAAACAAGTTTCCATCGAAAAGTACAGAAATGCAAAAACAAAACTTTGTAAACTAATTCACATTCGTGTTGCCAGTTCAATTATTATTGCAGGAAACTGAAATGTGATATAACCCTAACCTAACCATAACCTAACACTAACCCTACCCCCTTAACACTAACCCTAACCCTAACCCTAACCCTACCTAACCCTAACCCTAAACCTAAACGTAACTTGTTCCTACAAAGTACTACTTTGTAAATAAAATTACATGTGTGTTGCTCGCTCAATTAGGAATACAGGAAAACTGAAAAGTGATATATCGCACTGTACAGCAGAGGAACAGGTTTGACGAAAAGAACAGAAAATCAAAGGACTACATTGTAAACTAAATCACATGTGTGTTGCTCGCTCAATTAGGAATACAGCAAAACTGAAAAGTGATATATCAATTGTACGGCAAAGAAACAAGTTTTCATCGAAAGAAAAGAAACACAAAGCACAACTTTGTAAACTAATTCACATATGTGTCGCCCATTGTATTATTATAACAAGAAAACTGAAAGGTGATATAATGCACTGGACAGCACAGGAACAAGTTTCCAATGAAAGAAGAGAAAAGCAAAGCACTACTTAGTAAACTAAATCACATGTGTGTCGCTCGCTCAATTAGGAATACAGGAAAACTGAAAAGTGATATATCGCACTTTACAGCACAGGAGCAAGTTTCCAACAAAAGAAGAGAAAAGCAAAGCACTACTTAGTAAACTAAATCACATGTGTGTCACCCACTCAATTAGGAATATAGGAATACTGAAAAGTGATATCTTCCACTGTAGTGCACAGAAACAAGTTTCCAACAAAAGAACAGAAAGGCAAAGCACAACTATGTAAACTAAATAACATTTGTGTTCCCTGCTGATTTAGGAATACAGGAAAACTGAATAGTGATATCTCCCACTTTAGAGCACAGAAAGAAGTTTCCAATGAAAGAACAGAAACGCAAAGCACAACTTTGGTAACTAAATCACATGTGTGTCGCCAGTTCAATTAGGATTACATGAAAACTGAAAAATGATATCTCGCACTGTACCTCAAAGAAACAAGTTTCCAACGAAAGAACAGAAATGTAAAGCACAACTTTGTAAACTAAGTAACATGTGTGTGGTCCGTTCAATTAGGAATACAGGAAAACTGAAAAGTGATATCTCCCACTTTAGAGCACAGAAAGAAGTTTCCAATGAAAGAACATAAACACAAAGCAGAGCTTTGGAAAATAAATCACATCTGTGTCGCCTATTCAATTAGGAATAGAGTAAAACTGAAAAGTGATATCTCGCACTGTACCTCACAGAAACAAGTTTCCAATGAAAGAACAAAAATGTAAAGCACAACTTTGTATGCTCAGTAACATGTGTATAGCCCTCTCAATTAGGAATACAGGAAAACTGAAATGTGATATCTCCACAGTAGTGCACAGAAACAAGTTTCCAACAAAAGAATAGAAAGGCAAAGCAAAACTTTATAAACTAAATCACATTTGTGTCGCCTGTTCCATTAGGAATACAGAAAAACTGAAACGTGAGATCTCCCACTTGAGAGCACAGAAAGAAATTTCCATCGAAAGTACAGAAATGTAAAGAACAACTTTGTAAACTAAGTAACATGTGTGTCGCCTGCACTATTAGGAATACAGGAAAACTGAAAAGTGATATGTCCCACTGTAGTGCACAGTAACAAGTTTCCAACAAATGAATAAAAAGGAAAGTCACAACTTTGTAAACTATATCACATTTGTGTCATTTCGTTCAATTAGGGAATACAGGAAACCAGAAAAGTGATATCTCCACTTTAGAGCACAGAAAGAAGTTTCCAATGAAAGAAAATAAACACAAAACAGAGCTTTGGAAACTAAATCACATGTGTGTCACCCGTTCAATTAGGAATACAGGAAAAATGAAAAGGGTCATTTTGCACTGTAAGGCACAGAAACAAGTTTCTATGGAAAGAACAGAAACGCAAAGCACAACTTTGTAAAATAATTCACATAAGTGCTGCCCATTCAATTATTATAAGAGGAAAACTGAAAAGTGATATATTGCACTGTACAGTACAGGAACAAGTATCGAGCAAATGATCAGAAACGCAAAGCACTAGTTTGTAAATTAAATCACATGTGTGTCGCTCGCTCAATTAGGAATACAGGAAAACTGAAAAGTGTTATTTCGCACTGTACAGCACAGGAACAAGTTTCCATCCAAAGAACAGAAACGCAAAGCACAACATTGTAAACTAATTCACATACATGTCGCCTGTTCGGTTATTATAACAGGAAAACTGAAAAGTGATATAACCCTAACCATAACCCTAACCCTGTAACCCTAACCTTAACCCTAACCATAACCCTAACCTAACCCGTAACCCTAACCCTAACCCTAACCTATCCTAACCTAACACTAAACCCAACCCTAACCCTAAACCTAACTTGTTCCAAACAGGAACAAGTTTCCAACAAAAGAATATAAACGAAAAGCACTACTTTGTAAACTAAATCACATGTGTGTCACTCTCTCAATTAGGAATACAGGAAACCTGAAAAGTGATATATCGCACTGTACAGCACAGGAACATGTTTCAAACAAAAGAACAGAAAACAAAGCACAACTTTGTAAACTAATTCACATATGTGTTGCCCGTTCAATTATTATAACAGGAAAACTAAAAAGTGATAAATCACACTGTACAGCACAGAAATAAGTTTCTAACAGAAGAACAGAAACCAAAGCACTAATTTGTAAACTAAATCACATGTGTGTTTCTCGTTAAATTAGGAATACAGGAAAACTGAAAAGTGATATATCACAGTGTACAGCACAGGAAGAAGTTTCCATCTAAAGAACAGAAACGCAAAGGACAACTTAGTAAACTAATTCACAAATGTGTCTCATGTTCAATTATTATAAAAAGGAAAACTGAAAAGTGATATAACCCTCACCCTAAACCTAATCCTAATCCTAACCCTAACCATAACCGTAACCGCTAACCCCAACCCTAAACCTAACTCTAACCCTAACCCTAACCCTAACCCTAACCCTAACTCTAACCCTAACCCTAACCCTAACCTAACTTGTTCCAGGAACAAGTTTCCAACAAAAGAACATAAACGCAAAGCACTACTTTGTAAACTGAATCACATGTGTATAACTCGCTCAATTAGGAATACAGGAAACCTGAAAACTGATATATCACACTGTACAGCACAGGAACAAGTTTCGAGGGAAAGAACAGAAAAGCAAAGACTACTTTTAAATGGAATCACATGTGTGTCACTCGCTCAATTAGGAATACAGGAAAACTGAAAAGTGATATATCACACTGTACAGCACAAAAACAGAAGAACAGAAACGCAAAGCACTATTTCGTAAACTAAGTCACATGTGTGTTGCTAGCTCAATCAGGAATAAAGGAAAACTGAAAAGTGATATATCGAAAGTGTACAGCACAGGAAGAAGTTTCCAGCGAAAGAACAGAAAAGCAAAGCACTACTTTTAAATGGAATCACATGTGTGTTGCTCTCTCAATTAGGAATATAGAAAAACTGAAAAGTGTTATCTCGCACTTTAAGGCACAGAAACAAGTTTCCATCGAAAGAACAGAAACGCAAAGCACTACTTTGTAAACTAAATCACATGTGTATCACTTGCTCAATGAGGAATACAGGAAAACTGAAAAGTGATATATCGTGTTGTACAGCAAAGGAACAAGTTTTGAACGAAAAAACAGAAAAGCAAAGCACTACATTTAAACAGAATCACATTTGTGTCGCTCGCTCAATTAGGAATACAAGAAAACTGAAAAGTGTCATCTCGCACTGTATGGCACAAAAGCACAGAAACAAGTTTCCATCGAAAGAACACGAAAAAGAACACACGAAAGCTGGTGACAGCTGAAGATGATCTTTCAACAGATACACCTGCTACCACTTGAAGAGTCAAGGGCGGCGAGGATGACCACTAATTCTACTCGAGTGGATTCATCGCCCACAGATGGCTTATTACCCTGGGTTTCTTCTGCCTTTTCTTACTTTAAGATTGGGTGGGGGTTGGAATGTTTGGTGCAGCACTATGTTGTGGCTTAGTGTTTTTACTCTGGTTGTTCTGTAAACTCAATACCCAAAATAAATGTGACTAGGTCACGATCGCGCAAACACTTGTGGCCTTGAAACAAGGATCATCTCCCAAAATTTGGTTACCCATGTTAAAAAATTAAAACAGACTGTGACACTCAGTCGATGCACCTCAGGGGTTTTACCCATTGCCCTGAGTCGATGAGTGATCCAAGTCAATGTTGCCTTTGCCTATGCGGCTATGGTACCTAGATAGGAGGATGACAGCCCTTGCACTCCCTGGAATTTTATTCCATTGCACGGAATGGGTGTCACCTCCTTTTTAATCTTCTCCCTTAGCCCCTGCACCCAGAGGACTTGTCTCCATTGCACCTGGTGGGGTAAGGAAGTAATCTAAAGCTCTTGATCCCTTACTCCCCAAAGAAGGATCTCGCTTGATCGAGCTTAGGGCTCTCTTGTGGCACGCTTATAGGCTTTAAGGCAGTTTTCATTTTGCCCTCAAAACTGTAAAAAAAAAAAAACCTCCAGTACGCATGCACAGGTTGCGCGAATTGCATAAGCACGCTAACACGCTGGGCCCGAGTCATCAGGCGGGGTAAAGAGTGAGCAGCCAATCAGGGTATTGACACGTCACTTAGGTGCGACCAGGGTTTATATAAACAGCGCCACTTCTGGGCCCTGGTGCTCTCCTCCCTCTGCTCTTCCACCTCTCCCCACCCGGGGCTTGCCCGCCCTGGCCTGGGCCAGCGGGAGGCCTCGGTGTCCTTCGGCCAATGTGAGCACCGCCTGAGCCCAAGAGGTGTCCGGGCCCGCTCTCCTCTCCTCCTTTCATCGATTGACTGTAATAAAGGCTTGTTGCGGAAGGACAATTGTGCCCGCGTGAGTTTCTGCTGGCGAGAGGAATCACGCGGCTTCCAACACCCTGACAGATCTGGCCCTGACCCTGACAGCCCTGGCCCTAGCCCTGACAGCCCTGGCCCTGGCCCTGACAGCCCTGGCCCTGACTCTGAGAGCCCTGGCCCTAACAGCCCTGGCCGTGGCCCTGATAGCCCTGACGGCCCTGGCCCTGGCCCTTACAGCCCTGTTCCTGGCCCTACGCTGACACTGGCCCTGACCTTTGACCCTAACCCTTGAGGCCCTAACCCTAACCCTAACCCCTAACCCTAACCCTAGCCCTAGCCCCCTAGCCCTAGCCTGCAATCCCACCCCCCTTGCCCTAGCCCCCTAGCCCTAACCCTAGCCCCCTAGCCCTAGCCTCCTAGCCCCCTAGCCCCCTAGCCCCCCTATCCCTAGTCCCCTAGTCCTAGCCCTAGTCCTAGCCCCCTAGCACTAGCCCCATAGCCCCAGCCCTAGCCCCCTATCCCTAGCCCTAGCCCTAGCCCCAGCCCTAGCCCCCTAGCCCACTAGCCTCAGCCCTAGCCCTAGCCCACAAGCCCTATCCCCCTATCCCCAGCACTAGCCCAATATCCCTAGCCTTAGCCCCCTAGCACTAGCCCTAGCCCCTAGCCCTAGTCCTAGTCCTAACCCCAGCCCTAGCCCACTAGCCCTTAGCCCTAGCCCCCTAGCCCCCTAGCCACAGCCATAGCCTCCTAGCCTCCTAGCGCTAGCCCTAGCCCCTAGCAACCTAGCTCCAGCCCTAGCCCCCAGCCCCAGCCCCAGCCCAAGCCCTAGCGCTAGCCCTAGCCCTAACCCTAACCCTGACCCTGATCCTGACCCTGACCCGGACCCTAACAGTAACCCTAACCATGACAGACCTGGACCTGACACTGACAGCCCTGGCCCTGGCCCTGACAGCCCTGGCCCTGGCCCTGAAAGCCCTGGCCGTGGCCCTGATAGCCCTGACAGCCCTGGCCCTGGCAGCCCTTGCGGCCCTGGCCCTGGCCCTTGACCCTTGACGCTAACCTTTGACCCCCTACCCCCAACCCCTAACCCTAATCCCTAACCCCTAACCCTAACCCTAACCGTGACAACCCTGGCCCTGACCCTGACAGCACTGGCCCTGGACCTGACAGCCCTGGCCCTGGCCCTGGCAGCACTGGTCCTGGCCCTGGCAGCCCTGGCCCAGGCCCTGGAGGCCCTGGTCCTGGCCCTGACCCTTGACCCTAACCCTTGACCCCATAACCCTAACCCTAACCCCTAATCCTAACCCTAGCCCTAGCCCCCAAGTCCTAGCCCGAAAGCCCAACCCCCATGCCATATCCGCCTAGCCCTAAACCTAGCCCCCTAGCACTAGCCTCCTAGCCCCCTAGCCCCCTAGCCCCTCCAGACCTAGCCGCCTGGTCCTAGCCCTAGTCCTAGCCCCCTAGCCCCAGCCCTAGCCCCCTAGCCCTTGCCATAGCCCCCTAGCCCTAGCCGTAGCCCTAGCCCCAGCCCTAGCCCCCTAGCCCCCTAGCCTCAGCCCGAGCCCTATCCCCCTAGCCCTATCCCCCATAGCCCCAGCCCAAGCCCTAGGCCCCTAGTCCCCTAGCCACCTAGCCCTACCCTCCTCGCCCCCTAGCCCTAGTCCTAGGCCTAGCCACAGCCCTAGCCCCCTAGCCCCTATCCCTAGCCCCCTAGCCCCCAGCCCTAGCCCTAACCCCCTAGCCCCCTAGCTCCAGCCCTAGCCTCCAGCCCCAGCCCCAGCCCCAGTCCTAGCCCTAGCCCTAGCCCTAACCCTAAACCTGACCCTGACCCTGACCCTAACACTAACCCTAACCCTAACCCTAAACCCTAAACCATAAACCATAAACCATAAACCCTAACCCTAACCCACCTAACCCTAACCCTAACCTGACCCTGACCCCTGACCCTGACCTGACCCTGACCCCTAACCCCTAACACTAAACCCTAAACCATAAAACATAAACCATAAACCATAAACCCTAACCCTAACCCTAACCCTAACCCTAAACCTAAACCTAACCCTAACCCTCTAACCCTAACCATAAACCTCTAACCCTAACCCGAACCCTCTAACCTAACCCTAACCCCTAACACCTCACTCTAACCCTAACCCTAACCTAACCCTAACAGTAATTCAAATTTAGAATTGGCTAAGGAGTTTCATAAAAGTTTTCATGATACAGCTGAGAAATTGCATCCTCGATTTGACATAACTAGAAAAGAAGCTAGAGATATTGTTACCCAATGTCAAAATTGTTGTCAGTTCTTACCTATGCCTCATATGTTGGATTAATCCCAGAGGAATCCGTCCACTACAAGTGTGGCAGATGGATGTTACTCACATTTCATTTTTGGTAAACTTCAATATTTGCATGTTTCTGTTGATACTTGCTCTGAGTTGTGTTTGCTTCTCCCCTGACTGGAGAAAAAGGCAGCCCATGTTATTCAACATTGCCTAGAGGCATGGAGTGCCTGGGGAAAGCCCAAAATTCTAAAAAACTGCCAATGGGCGGCCTATACTTCTCAAAAATTTGGACAGTTTTGTCATCCAATAAAAGTGACCCATCTAACGGGTCTCCATATAACCCTCAAAGTCAGGGTATTATTAAACATGCTCACCGCACCCTAAAATCCTACTTAATAAAACAAAAGGGAGAGTCCAGGAGGCTCTGCCCTCAGTGCCACGAGTGTCCGTTTCCTTGGCACTCTTCACACTCAATTTTTTGAATTTGGACAGTCAAGGCCATTCGGCTGCTGATCGCCACTGCTTAGGGCCTAATAGGCCCAAGGAAATGATCAAATGGAAGGATGTCCTAACTGGTCAATGGAAAGGCCCGGATCCTATCTTAATAAGATCCAGGGGAGCTGTCTGTGTTTTCCCACAGGAAGAAAACCATCCATCCTGGATACCAGAGCGCCTCACGCGAAAGCTGGTGACAGCTGAAGATGATCTTTCAACAGATACACCTGCTACCACTTGAAGAGTCAAGGGCGGCGAGGATGACCACTAATTCCACTCGAGTGGATTCATCGCCCACAGATGTTTATTACCCTGGGTTTCTTCTGCCTTTTCTTACTTTAAGATTGGGTGGGGGTTGGAATGTTTGGTGCAGCACTATGTTGTGGCTTAGTGTTTTTACTCTGGTTGTTCTGCAAACTCAATACCCAACATAAACGTGACTAGGTCGCCATTGCGCAAACTCTTGTGGCCTTGAAACAAGGATCATCTCCCAAAATTTGGTTACCCATGTTAAAAAATTAAAACAGACTGTGACACTCAGTCGATGCACCTCAGGGGTTTTACCCATTGCCCTGAGTCGATGAGTGATCCATCTCCCTGACCCTGGCCCTGGCCCTGTCAGCCCTGACCCTGGCCCTAGACCTTGACCCTTGACCGTAACCTTTGACCCCCTAACCCTAACTCCTATCCCCTAACTCTAACCTTAACCCTGACAGCCCTGACCCTGACCCTGACAGCACTGGCCCTGGCCCTGGCGGCCCTGGTCCTGGCCCTGACACTGACCCTGGCCCTGACCTTGACCCTAACCCTTGACCCCCTAACCCTAACCCTAACCCCTAACCATTACCCTAGCCCTAGCCCACTAGCCCTAGCCAGCTAGCCCAACCCCCTTGCCCTAAACCCCTAGCCCTAGCCCTAGCCCGCTAGCCTTAGCCTCCTAGCCCCCTAGCCCCATAGCCCCCTAGCTCCAGCCATAGCCTCCATCCCCAACCCCAGCCCCAGCCCCAGCCCTAGCCCTAGCCCTAACCTAACCCTAACCTGACCCTGACCTTTGACCCTGACCATAACCCTAACCCTAACCTTAAACCCTAACCCTAACCCTAACCCTAACCCTCCTAACCCTAACCCTAACCCCTAACCCTAACCCTAAACCTAACCCTAAACCCCTAACCCTAACCCTAACCCTAACCCTGACTTTAACCCCTAACCCTAACCCTTACCTAATCCCTAACCCTAACCCTAACCCCTAACCCTAACCCTGACTCTGACCCCTGACCCTGACCTGACCCTAACACTAACAATAACCCTAACTGTAACCCCCCTAACTCTAACCCTAACCCTAACACCTAACCCTAATCCTAACCCTATCCCTAAACCTAACCCTAACCCAGAACCCTAACATTAACCCTAACCCCTAATCCTAACCCTAACCCTAACCATAACCCTAACCCTAACCTAGCCCAACCCAAACCCAACCCTCAACCCCAACCCCAACCCTATTCCCAACACTAACCCCTAAACCTAACCCTAACCCCTAACCCTAACCCTAACCCTAACCCCAACCCCAACCCCAACCCCAACCCCAACCCTAACCCCAAACCCTCTAACCCTAACCCTAACCGTAAAACTAGCCCTCACCCCTAACCCCTAATCCCTAACCCTACCCCCCCTAACCCTAACCCTAACCCTAACTCTCTAACCCTAACCCTAACCCTCTAACCCTAACCCTAACCCTGACAGCCCTGACCCTTACTCAGACATCACTGAAACTGACCCTGAGAGCCCTGGCCCTGACACTGACAGCCCTGGCCCTGTCAGCCCTGGCCCTGGCCCTGGCGGCCCTGGTCCTGGCCTTGACCCCGACCCTGGCCCTGACCCTTGACCCTAACCCTTGACCCCCTAACACTAACCCTATCCCCTTTCCCTAACCCTAGCCCTAGCCCCCTAGCCCTAGCCCGCTAGCCTTGGCCCCCTTCCCCTAGCCACCTAGCCCTAGCCCTAGCCCCTGGGCCCTAGCCTCCTAGACCCCTAGCCTTCTAGCCCCCCTAGCCCTAGGCCCCTAGTCCTAGCCCTATTCCTAGCCCCCTAGCACTAGGCCTCTAGCCCCAGCCTTAGCCCCTAGCCCAAGCCCTAGCCCCTAGCCCTAGCCCTAGCCCGCTAGCCCTTGCCCCCTTACCCTAGCCCCCAGCCCTAGCCCCTAGCCCCTAGCCCTAGCCTCCTAGACCCCTAGCCTCCTAGCCCCGAGCCCTAGCCCTAGCCCTAGCCCCAGCCCTAACCCCTAGCACCCTAGCCTCAGCCCTAGCCCCCTAGCACTAGCCCCCACCCCTATGCCCCTAGCCCACTAGCCCTTGCCTAGCCAGCTGGCCCTAGTCCTAGTCCTAGCCCCAGCCTAACCCCCAGCCCCAGCCCCAGCCCCTAGCCCCAGCCCCTAGCCCCCTAGCTCCAGCCCTAGCCTCCAGAACCAGCCCCAGCCCCAGCCCTAGCCCTAGCCCTAGCCTAAACCTAAACCTGACCCTGACCCTGACCCTGACCCTGACCATGACCCTGACCCTAACCGTAACCCTAACCCTAACCCTAACCCCCTAACCCTAACCCTAACCCTAACCCCCTAAGTATATCCCTAACCCTAACCCTAACCCTAACCCCTAACCCTAACCTCACCCTCACCCTAACCCTAACCCTAACCCCTAACCCTAACCCTCCCACTTTAGAGCACAGAAAGGAGTTCCCAATGAAAGTACAGAAACGCAAAGCACAACATTCGAAACTATATCACAGGTGTGTCACCTGCACAATTTGGAATACAGGAAAACTGAAAAGTGCTATCTCCCATTTTAGAGCACAGAAAGAAGTTTCCAATGAAAGATCAGAAACGCAAAGCACAACTTTGGAAACTCAATCACAAGTGTGTCACCTGCACAATTAGGAATACAGGAAAACTAAAAAGTGATATCTTGCACTGTACCTCACAGAAACAAGTTTCCAACTAAAGAACAGAAATGTTAAGCACAACATTGTAAACGAAGTAACATGTGTGTCACCTGGTCAATTAGGAATACAGGAGAACTGAAAAGTGATATGTCCCACTGTAGTTCACAGAAAAAAATTTCCAAAAAAAGAATAGAAAGGCAAAACACAACTTTGTAAACTAAGTAACATGTGTATCACCTGCACAATTAGGAATACAGGAAAACTGAAAAGTGATATCTTCCACTTTAGAGTACAGAAAGAAGTATCCAACTAAAGAAAAGCAAGGCAAAGCACAACTTTGGAAACTAAATCACATTTGTGTCGCCCACTCAATTAGGAATATAGGAATACTGAAAAGTGATATCTTCCACTGTAGTTCACAGAAACAAGTTTCCAACAAAAGAACAGAAAGGCAAAGCACAACTATGTAAACTAAATCACATGTGTGTCACACACTCAATTAGGAATACAGGAATACTGAAAATTGATATTTCCCACTCTAGTACACAGAAACATGTTTCCAACAATACAACAGAAAGGCAAAACACAACTTTGTAAACTAAATAACATTTGTGTTCCCTGCTGATTTAGGAATACAGGAAAACTGAATAGTGATATCTGCCACTTTAGAGCACAGAAAGAAGTTTCCAATGAAAGAACAGAAACGTGATATCTCCCACTGTAGTGAACAGAAAGAAGTTTCCAACGAAAGAACACAAATGTAAAGCACAATTTTGTAAAATAGGTAACATGTGTGTCGTCCGTTCAATTAGGAATACAGGAAAACTAAAAAGTGATATCTCCCACTTTAGAGCACAGAAAGATGTTTCCAACGAAAGTACAGAAATGTAAAACACAACTTTGTAAACTAAGTAACATGTGTGTCGTCCATTCAATTAGGAATACAAGAAAACTGAAAAGTGATATCTCCCACTTTAGAGCACAGAAAGAAGTTTCCAATGAAAGAACAGAAACGCAAAGCAGAACTTTGGTAACTAAATCACATGTGTGTCGCCAGTTCAATTAGGATTACATGAAATCTGAAAAATGATATCTCGCACTGTACCTCAAAGAAACAAGTTTCCAACGAAAGAACAGAAATGTAAAGCACAACTTTGTAAACTAATTAACATGTGGGTCGCCTGTACAATTAGGAATACGGGAAAACTGAAAAGTTATATCTCCCACTTTAGAGCAAAGAAAGAAGTTTCCAATGAAAGAACAGAAAGGCAAAGCACAACTTTGGAAACTAAATCACATGTGTGTTGCCCATTGACTTAGGAATACAGGAAAACTGAGAAGTGATATCTCCCACTGTAGTGCACAGAAAGAAGTTTCCAACAAAAGAACACAAATGTAAAGCACAATTTTGTAAACTAGGTAACATGTTTGTCCTCCGTTCAATTAGGAATACAGGAAAACTGAAAAGTGATATCTCCCACTTTAGAGCACAGAAAGAAGTTTCCAATGAAAGAACATAAACACAAAGCAGAGCTTTGGAAAATAAATCACATCTGTGTCGCCCATTCAATTAGGAATACAGGAAAACTGAAAAGTGATATCTCCCACTTTAGAGCACAGAAAGAAGTTTCCAATGAAAGAACATAAATACAAAGCAGAGCTTTGGAAAATAAATCACATCTGTGTCGCCCGTTCAATTAGGAATAAAGGAAAACTGAAAAGTTATATCTCGCGCTGTACCTCACAGAAACAAGTTTCCAACGAAAGAACAGAAATGTAAAGCACAACTTTATATGCTTAGTAATATGTGTATAGCCCTCTCAATTAGGAATACAGGAAAACTAAAATGTGATATCTCCACAGTAGTGCACAGAAACAAGTTTCCAACAAAAGAATAGAAAGGCAAAGCAAAACTTTGTAAACCAAATCACATTTGCGTCGCCCGTTCCATTAGGAACACAGAAAAACTGAAACGTTATATCTCCCACTTGAGAGCACAGAAAGAAATTTCCAACGAAAGTACAGAAATGTAAAAAACAACTTTGTAAACTAATAACATGTGTGACACCTGCACTATTAGGAATACAGGAAAACTGAAAAGTGATATCTCCCACTTTAGAGCAGAGAAAGAAGTTTCCAATGAAAGAACAGAAACGCAAAGCACAACTTTGGTAACTAAATCACATGGGTGTCGCCAGTTCAATTAGGATTACATGAAATCTGAAAAATGATATCTCGCACTGTACCTCAAGAAACAAGTTTCCAACGAAAGAACAGAAATGTAAAGCACAACTTTGTAAACTAATTAACATGTGTGTCGCCTGTACTATTAGGAATACGGGAAAACTGAAAAGTGATATCTCCCAATTTAGAGCAAAGAAAAAAGTTTCCAATGAAAGAACAGAAAGGCAAAGCACAACTTTGGAAACTAAATCACATGTGTGTCGCCCATTGACTTAGGAATACAGGAAAACTGAAAAGTGATATCTCCCACTGTAGTGCACAGAAAGAAGTTTCCAACAAAAGAACACAAATGTAAAGCACAATTTTGTAAACTAGGTAACATGTGTGTCCTCTGTTCAATTAGGAATACAGGAAAACTGAAAAGTGATATCTCCCACTTTAGAGCACAGAAAGAAGTTTCCAACGAAAGTACAGAAATGTAAAACACAACTTTGTAAACTAAGTAACATGTGTGTTGTCCGTTCAATTAGGAATACAGGAAAACTGAAAAGTGATATCTCCCACTTTAGAGCACAGAAAGAAGTTTCCAATGAAAGAACATAAACACAAAGCAGAGCTTTGGAAAATAAATCACATCTGTGTCGCCTGTTCAATTAGGAATACAGTAAAACTGTGTCATCTCGCACTGTATGGCACAAAAGCACAGAAACAAGTTTCAATCGAAAGAACACGAAAAAGAACACGCGAAAGCTGGTGACAGCTGAAGATGATCTTTCAACAGATACACCTGCTACCACTTGAAGAGTCAAGGGCGGCAAGGATGACCACTAATTCTACTCGAGTGGATTCATTACCCACAGATGGCTTATTACCCTGGGTTTCTTCTGCCTTTTCTTACTTTAAGATTGGGTGGGGGTTGGAATGTTTGGTGCAACACTATGTTGTGGCTTAGTGTTTTTACTCTGGTTGTTCTGCAAACTCAATACCCAACATAAACGTGACTAGGTCGCAATCGCGCAAACTCTTGTGGCCTTGAAACAAGGATCATCTCCCAAAATTTGGTTATCCATGTTAAAAAATTAAAACAGACTGTGACACTCAGTCAATGCACCTCAGGGGTTTTACCCATTGCCCTGAGTCAATGAGTGATCCAAGTCAATGTTGCCTTTGCCTAAGCGGCTATGGTACCTAGATAGGAGGATGACAGCCCTTGCACTGCCTGGAATTTTATTCCATTGCACGGGAATGGGTGTCACCTCCTTTTTTAATCTTCTCCTCTAGCCCCTGCACCCAGAGGACTTGTCTCCATTGCACCTGGTGGGGTAAGGAAGTAATCTAAAGCTCTTGATCGCTTACTCCCCAAAGAAGGAGCTCGCTTGATCGAGCTTAGGGCTCTCTTGTGCCACGCTTATAGGCTTTAAGGCAGTTTTCATTCATTAAAACAAAAGGGGGATGTGGAGAGCTGAGACTCTGATTCCACTAGGTGGCGCTGACATTTTGCCCTCAAAACTGTAAAAAAAAAAAAAAACCCTCCAGTACACATGCGCGGATTGCACAAATTGCATAAGCACACTAAGTACGCTGGGCCCGAGTCATCAGGCGGGGAAAAGTGTGAGCAGCCAATCAGGGTATTGACACGTCACTTAGGTGCGACCAGGGCTTATATAAACAGCGCCACTTCTGGGCCCTGGCGTTCTCCTTCCTCTCCTCCTCCCCCTCTCCCCGCCCGGGGCTTGCCCGCCCTGGCCGAGGCCTGCGGGACCCCACGGTGTCCTTTGGCCTATGCGAGCACCACCTTTGCCCGCGAGGTGTCCGGGCCCATTCTCCTCTCCTCCTTTTATCGATTGACTGGAATAAAGGCTTGTTGTGGAAGGACCCTTGTGCCCGCATGGGTTTCTGCCGGCGAGACATTCATGCGGCTTCCAACACCCTGACAGACCTGGCCCTGACCCTGACAGCCCTGGCCTTGGCCCTGAAAGCCCTGGCCCTAGCCCTGACAGCCCTGGCCCTGGCCCTGACAGCCCTGGCCCTTGCCCTGACAAGCCCTGGTCCTGGCCGTGACAGCCCTGGCCCTGATCCTGACAGCCCAGGCCCTGACTCTGACAGCCCTGGCCCTGGCAGCCCTGGCCGTGGCCCTGATAGCCCTGACGGCCCTGGCCCTGGCAGCACTTGCAGCCCTCTCCCTGGCCCTGGCCCTGGCCCTGGCAGCCCTGGCCCTGGCCCTAGCCCTTGATCCTTGACCCTAACCTTTGACCAACTAACACTAACCCCTAACCCTAACCCCTAACCCCTAACCCTAACCCTGACAGCCCTGACCCTTAACCTGACAGCACAGAACCTGACCCTGACAGCCCTGGCCCTGGCCCTGACAGCGCTGGCCCTGGCAGCCCTGGCCCTAGCCCTGGCAGCCCTGGTCCTGGCCTTGACCCTGGTCCTGGCCCTGACCCTTGACCCTAACCTTTGACCCCCTAAACCTAACCCTAACCCCTAACCCTAACCCTAGCCCTATCCCGCTAGCCTTAGCCCCCTTTCCCTAGCCCCCTAGCCCTAGCCATAGCCCCTTAGCCCTAGCCACCTAGCCCCCTAGCCTTCTAGCCACCCTAGCCCTTGCCCCCTAGTCCTAGCCCTAGTTCTAGCCCCCTAGCCCTAGCCCTATCCCTAGCCCCAGCCCTAGGCACCTAACTCTAGTCCTAGTCCCCTGGCCCTAGCCCCCTAGCCCCCTAGCACCAGCCCTAGCCTCCTAGCCCTAGCCCTATCCCTAGCCTCAGCCCTAGCCCCCTAGCCCATAGCCCTAGTCCCCTAGCCCTAGCCTCCTATCCCCCTAGCCTTAGCCCTAGCCTCCAGCCCCAGCCCCAGCCCCAGCCCCAGCCCCAGCCCTAGCCCTAGCCCTACCCCTAACCCTAACCCTGAACCTGAACATGACCTTGACCCTAACTCTAACCTGAACCCTAACACTAACACTAACCCCCTAACACTAACCCCCTAACCCTAACCCTAACCCTAACCCTAACCCTAACCTTAACCCCTAACCCCAAACCTCTAACCCTGACAGCCCTGGCCCTGGCCCTGACAGCCCTGGCCCTGGTAGCCCTGGCCATGTCCCTGATAGCCCTGACGGCCCTGGCCCTGGCAACCCTTGAGGCCCTCTCCCTGGCCCTGGCCCTGGCCCTGGGAGCCCTGGCCCAGGCCCTGGCCCTTGACCCTTGACCTTAAACTTTGACCCCCTAACCCTAACCCATAACCCTAACCCTAACCCTGACAGCCCTGACCCTGACCCTGACAGCACTGACCCTGACCCTGTCAGCCCTGGCCTTGGCCCTGACAGCCCTGGCACTGGCCCTGGCAGCCCTGGTCCTGGTAATGGCAGCCCTGGCCCTGGGCCTGGCGGCCCTGGTCCTGGCCCTGACCCTGACCCTGGACCTGACCCTTGACCCTAACCCTTGACCCACTTACACTAACCCTAACCCCTAACCCTAACCCTAGCCCTAGCCCCCTAGCCCTAGCCCCCTAGCCCTAGCCTCCTAGCCCCCTAGCCCCTTTAGCCCTAGCCCCCTAGCCCTAGTCCTAGCCCACTAGCACTAGCCCCCTAGCCCCAGCCCTAGCCCCCTAGCCCTAGACCTAGCCTCCTAGCCCTAGCCCTAGCCCCAGCCCTAGCCCCCTCGCCTCAGCCCTAGCCCTAGCCACCTAGCCCTGTCCTCCTAGCCCCAGCCCCAGCAACCTAGCCCTAGCCTCCCAGGCCCCCTAGCCCTCTAGCCCCCTAGCCCTAGCCCCCTAGTCCTAGGCCTAGTCCTAGCGCCCTAGCACTAGCCCCCTAGCCCCAGCACTAGCCCCCTAGCCCTAACCCTAGCCCCCTAGCCCCCTAGCCCTAGTCCTTGCCCTAGCCCCAGCCCTAACCCCTAAGCCCCTTAGCCTCAGCCCTAGCCCTAACCCCCTAGCCCTATCCCCCTAGCCCCAGCCCTAGCCCCCTAGCCCTAGCCCCCTAGCAATAGCCCTAGCCCCCTAGCAATAGCCCTAGCCCCCTAGCCCTAGTCCTAGTCCTAGCCCCAGCCCTAGCCCCCTAGCCCCTAGCCCTAGCCTCCTAGCCCTAGCCACCTAGCCCCCTAGACCCCTAGCTCCAGCCTTAGCCTCCAGCCCCAGCCCCAGCCCCAGCCCTAGCCCTAGGCCTAGCCTTAACCTTAACCCTGACCCTGACGCTGACCCTGACCCTGACCCTAACCCAAACCCTAACCATAACCCCCTAACCCTAACCCTAACACTAACCCCCTAACCCTAACCCTAAACCTATCCCTAACCCCCTAACCCTAACCCTAACCCTGAATTTAACCCCTAACCCTAACCCTAACCACCCATAACCCTAACCCTGACCGTGACCCTGACCCTGACCCTGACCCCTAACACTAACCCTAACACCCCTAACCCTAACCGTAACCCGTAACCCCTAACCCTAACCCTATCCCTAACCCTAACCCTAACCCCTAACCCTAACCCCTAACCATAACCATAACCCTAACCTAAACCTAACCCCAACCCCAACCCCAACCGCAACCCCAACCCCAACCCTAACCCTAACCCTCTAACCCTTACCCCTAACACTAAACATAACTCTAACCCTAACCCCTAACCCTAACCCCAAACCCAACCCTAACCCTTACCTTAACCCTAACGCTAACCCTAAACCTAACCCTCTAACCCTAACCCTCACACTGACAGCCCTGACCCTGACCCTGACAGCACTGACCCGGACCCTGACAGCCCTGGCCCTGACCCAGACAGCCCTGGCCTTGGCCCTGACAGCCCTGGCCCGGGCCCTGACAGTCCTGGCCCTGGCAGCCCTGGCCCTGGCCCTGGCCCTGGCGGCCCTGGTCCTGGTTTTGACCCTGGCCCTGGCCCTGACCATTGACCCTAACCCTTGACCCCCTAACTCTAACCCATAATCCTAACCCCTAACCCTAACCCTAACCCTGACAGCCCTGACCCTGACCCTGACAGCACTGACCCTGACCTTGACAGCCCTGGCCCTGATTCTGACAGCCCTGGCCCTGGCAAACCTGGCCGTGGCCCTGATAGCCCTGACGGCCCTGTCCCTGGTCCTGGCAGCCCTGGCCCTGGCCCTGGCAGCCCTGGTCCTGGCCCTGGCAGCCCTGGCCCTGGCTCTGGCAGCCCTGGTCCTGGCCCTGACCCTGACCATGGCCCTGACCCTTGACCCTAACCCTTGAACCCTAACCCTAACCCTAACCTAACCCCTAAACCTAACCCTAGCCCTAGCCCCATAGCCCTAGCCCACTAGCCCAACACCCTTGCCCTAGCCCCCTAGCCCTAGCCCTAGCACCTAGCCATAGCCTCCTAGTCCCCAAGCCCCCTAGCCCCCCTAGCCCTAGCACCCCAGCCCTAGCCTCCTAGCCCCTAGCCTTCTGGCCCCCCAGCCCCAGCCCCTATTCCTAGCCCTACTCTAGCCCACTAACACTAGCCCCCAGCCCCAGCCCTAGCCCCCAGCCTTAGCCTAACCCCCAGCCTAGCCTAACCCAGCCCCAGCCATAGCCCCCTAGTCCCCTACGTTCAGCGCTAGCCCTAGCCCCCTAACCCTATCCCCCTAACCCCATACCTAGGCCCCTAGCCCTAGTCCTAGCCCCCTAGTCCCCAGCCCCTAGCCCCAGCCCTCTAGCCCTAGCCCCAGCCCCTAGCCCTAGTCCTAGTCCCAGCCCCAGCCCTAGCCTCCAGCCCCAGCCCTAGACCTAGCCCTAGCCCTAAACCTAACCCTGATCCTGACCCTGAACCTGACCCTAATGCTAACCCTAACCCTAACCCTAACCCCTAACCCTAACCCTAACCCTAACCCCTAACCCTAACCCTAAACCTAACCCCTAAACCTAACCCTAACCCCCCCTAACCCTAACCCTGACGCTGACCCTGACTCTGACCCTGACCCCTAACCCTCTAACCCTTACCCTATCCCTAACACTAACCCTAACCCTAAACCTAACCCTAACCCCTAACCCTAACCCTAACCCCTCTAACCCTTACCATATCCCTAACTCTAACCCTAACCCTAAACCTAAACCTAACCCCTAACCCTAACCCTAAACCTAACCCTAACCCCAACCCTAACCCTAAACCTAACAATAACCCCTAACCCTAACCCTAATCCTGACTTTAACCCCTAACCCTATTCCTAACCCTAAAAACCTAACCCTAACACTAACCCCTATCCCTGACCCTGACACTGACCCCTGACCCTGACCCTGACCCTCATCCTGAGCCTGACCCCCTAACACTAACACTAACCCTAACTGTAACCCCTAAACCTAACTGTATCCCTATCCCAACCCTAACCCCTAACCCCTAAACCTAACCCCTAACCCCTAACCATAACCATAACCCTAACCATAACCATAACCCTAACCCTAACAACCCCAACCCCAACCCCAACCCTATTCCCACACCTAACCCTAACCTGTGCCTAACCCTAACCCTAACCCTAACCCCTAACCTTAACCCTAGCCCTAACCCCTACCCCCTAACCCTACCCCCTAACCCTAACCCTAACCCTAACCCTAACCCTAAACCTAACCATAACAATAACTATAACCCTAACCGCAACCCCAACACCAACACCAACCCCAACCCCAACACTATTCCCACACCTAACCCTAACCCAGACCCTAACCCTAACCCTAACCCTAACCCCCTAACCCTAACCCTAACCCTAACACTAACACTAACCCCAACCCCAACCCCAACCCTACCCCTAACCCTCTAACCCTAACCCTAACCCTAACCCTAGCCTAACCCCTATCCCCTAACCCTACCCCTAACCCTAACCCTAACCCTAACCCTAACCCTCTATCCCTAACGTGAACCCTCTAACCCTAACACTAACCCAAACCCCAACCCCAACCCCAACCCTAACCCTAATCCTCTAAACCTAACCCTAACCCTAACCCTAGCCCTAACCCCTAACCCCTAACCCCTAACCTACCCCCTAACCCTAACCCTAACCCTAACCCTCTAACCCTAACCTAACCCTTTAACCCTAACCCTAACCCGAACCCTAACCCTAAACCTAACCCCTAACCCCTAACACTAAACCTGACAGCCCTGACCCTGACTCTGACAGCACTGAAACTGACCCTGACAGCCCTGGCCCTGACCCTGACAGCCCTGGCCCTGGCCCTGACAGCCCTGGCCCTGGCCCTGGCAGCCCTGGCCCTGGCCCTGGAGGCACTGGTCCTGGCCTTGACCCCGGCCCTGGCCCTGAACCTTGACCCTAACCCTTGACCCAATAACCATAACACTAACCCCTTACACTAACCCTAGCCCTAGCCCGCTAGCCTTAGCCCCCTTGCCCTAGCCCCTTGGCCCTAGCCTCCTAGCCCCCTAGCCTTCTAGCCCCATAGCCCCTAGCCCCCAGTCCTAGCCCTAGTCCTAGCCCCCATAGCACTAAGCTCCCTAGCCCCAGCCCCAGCCCGTGAGCCCAAGCCCTAAACCCCAGAGCCCCATCCCCCTAGCCCCAGCCCTAGCCCCCTACCCCAGCCCCAGCCTAGCCCCTAGTCCCCTATCCCCCTAGCCCTAGCCCCCTAGCCCTAGTCCTAGCCCCCTAGCTCTAGTCTTGGTCCTAGCCCCATCCCTAGCCCCCCAGCCCATACCCCAGCCCTACCCCTAGCCCCATAGCCCCCTAGCCCCAGCCCTAGCCTCCTAGCCCCTAGCCCTAGCCCTAGCCCCCTAGCCACACAGCCCCATCCCTAGCCCTAGCCTAGCCCTAACCTAACCTAAACCTGACTGACCTGACCTTGACTCTGACCCTGACCCTAACCCTAACCCTAACCCCTAACCCTAACCCCTAACCCTAACCCCCTATCCCTAACCTTAACCCTAACCCTAACCTTAACCAGAACCTTAACCCCTAACCCTAACCCTAACCCTAACCCCTAACCCTAACCCTAACCCTAACCCTAACCCTAAACCCTAACCCTAACCCTAACCCCAACCTCCTAACCCTAACCCTAAACCTAACCCCAACCCCTAACCCTAACCCTGACAGCCCTGACCCTGACTATGACAGCACTGAAACTGACCCTGACAGCCCTGGACCTGGCCCTGACAGGCAGCCCTGGCCCTGGCCTGTGGCCCTGGTCCTGGCCTTGACCCGCCCTGGCCCTGAACCTTGACCCTAACCCTTGACCCAATAACCATAACACTAACCCCTTACCCTAACCCTAGCCCTAGCCCGCTAGCTTTAGCCCCCTTGCCCTAGCCCCCTAGCCCAAGCCCTAACCCCCGTAGCCCCATCCCCTAGCCCCAGCCCAGCCCGCTAGCCCTAACCCTAGCCCTAGCCCCTAGTCCCCTATCCCATTTGCCCTAGCCCCCAGCCTAGTCCCAGCCCCTAGCCTAGTCCTAGTCCCAGCCCCATCCCTAGCCCCAGCCCCTAGCCCCAGCCCTCCCAGCCAGAGCCCCATAACCCCTAGCCCCAGCCCTAGCCTCCTAGCCCCCTAGCCCTAGCCCTAGCCACCTAGCCCCATAGCCCCCCAGCCCCATCCCTAGCCCTAGCCCTAGCCCTAACCCTAACCCTAAACCTGACCCTGACCTTGACCCTGACCCTAACCCTAACCCTAACCCAGTAACCCTAACCCTAACCCTAACCCCTAACCCTAACCCTAACCCCCTAACCCTAACCGTAACCCTGACTTTAACTCCTAACCCTAACCCTAACCCATAACATTAACCCTAACCCCCCCTAAACCTAACCCTGACCCTGACCCCAATGCTGACACTGACCCTGACACCTAACCCTAACCCTAACCCTCTAACCCTATCCCTAAACCTAACCCTAACCCTAACCCTAACACTAACCCTAACCCTAACACTAACCCTAACCCTAAACCTAACCCTAACGCTAACTTATTCCTAACAGGAAAAATTTTCCAACAAAGGAAAATAAACGCAAAGCACTACTTTGTAAACTAAATCACATGTGTGTCACTCGCTCAATTAGGAATACAGGAAAACTGAAAAGTGATATATCACACTATACAGCACAGGAACAAATTTCCAACAGAAGAACAGAAAAGCAAAGCAATACTTTGTAAACTAGATCACATGTTTGTGGGTCGCTCAATTAGGACTATAGGAAAACTGAAAAGTGATATATCGAACTTTAGAGCAAAGAAACAATTTTTCATCGAAAGAACAGAAACGCAAATTACAAATTTGAAACTAATTCACATACATGTCGCCTGTTCAATTATTATAACAGGAAAACTGAAAAGTGATATAACCCTAACCCTAACCCTAATCCTAATCCTAACCCTAACCCTAACTTGTTCCTAACAGGAACAAGTTACCAACAAATGAACATAAACGCAAAGCACTACTTTGTAAACTAAATCACTTGTGTGTCACTTGCTCAATTAGCAATAAAGGAAAGCTGAAATGTGATATATCGCACTGTACAGCACAGGAACAAGTTTCGAACGAAAGAAGAGAAAAGCAAAGGACTACTTTTGAACGGAATCACATGAGTGTTGCTTGCTCAATTGGGAATACAGGAACACTGAAAAGTGTTATCTTGCACTGTACGGCATGGAAACAAGTTTCCATCGAAAGAACATAAACGCAAAGGACAACTTTGTAACCTAATTCACATACGAGTCGCCCGTTCAATTATTATAACAGGAAAACTGAAAAGTGATATATCGCACTGTACAGCACAGGATCAAGTTTCGAACGAAAGAACAGAAAAGAAAAGCACTAGTTTGTAAACTAAATCACATGTGTGTCATTAGCTCAATTGGGAATACAGGAAAACTGAAAATTGTTATCTCGTGCTGTATGGCACAGAAACAAGTTTCCATCAAAAGAACAGAAACGCAAAGCACAACTTTGTAAACTAATTCACATATGTGTCGCCTGTTCAATTATTATAACAGGAAAACTGAAAAGTTATATATCCCTAACCCTAAACCTAACCCCCTAGCCCTAACCATCACCCTAACCCTAACCCTAACCCTAACCCCTAACCCTAACCCTCCCACTTTAGAGCACAGAAAGTAGTTCCCAATGAAAGTACAGAAACGCAAAGCAAAACATTCGAAACTAAATCACATGTGTGTCGCCCGTTCAATTAGGAATACATGAAAACTGAAAAGTGATATCTCCCACTGTAGTGCACAGAAACAAGGTTCCACCAAAAGAATAGAAAGGCAAAGCAAAAGTTTGTAAATTATATCACATTTGTGTCGCCCGCTCAATTAGGAGTACAGGAAAACTGAAAAGTGCTATCTCAACTTTAGAGCAGAGGAAGAAGTTTCCAATGAAAGAACGGAAACACAAAGCACAACTTTGGAAATTAAATTACATGTGTGTTACCTGCACAATTAAGAATACAGGAAAACTGAAAAGTGATATCTCCCATTTTAGAGCACAGAAAGAAGTTTCCAATGAAAGAACAGAAACGCAAAGCACAACTTTGGAAACTAAATCACATCTGTGTCACCTGCACAATTAGGAATACAGGAAAACTAAAAAGTGATGTCTTGCACTGTACCTCACAGAAACAAGTTTCCAACTAAAGAACAGAAATGTTAAGCACAACATTGTATACGAAGTAACATGTGTGTCACCTGGTCAATTAGGAACACAGGAGAACTGAAAAGTGAAATGTCCCACTGTAGTTCACAGAAACAAGTTTCCAAAAAAAGAATAGGAAAGGCAAAGCACAACTGTGTAAACAAAATCACATGTGTGTCACCCACTCAATTAGGAATATAGGGATACTGAAAAGTGATATCTTCCACTTTAGAGTACCGAAAGAAGTATCCAATAAAAGAAAAGCAGGACAAAGCAAAACTCTGGAAAATAAATCACGTTTGTGTTGCCCGCTCAATTAGGAAAACAGGAAAACTGAAAAGTGATATCTCCCACTTTAAAGCACAGAAACAAGTTTCCAACAAAAGAACAGAAAAGCGAAGCACAACTATGTAAAAAATATCACATGTGTGTCACCCACTCAATTAGGAATATAGGAATACTGAAAAGTGATATCTTCCACTGTAGTGCACAGAAACAAGTTTCCAACAAAAGAACAGAAAGGCAAAGCACAACTATGTAAACTAAATAACATTTGTGTTCCCTGCTGATTTAGGAATACAGGAAAACTGAATAGTGATATCTCCCACTTTAGAGCACAGAAAGAAGTTTCAATGAAAGAACAGAGCATAAAGCACAACTTTGGTAACTAAATCACATGTGTGTCGCCAGTTCAATTAGGATTACATGAAAACTGAAAATGATATCTCGTGACTGTACCTCAAAGAAACAAGTTTCCAACGAAAGAACAGAAATGTAAAGCACAACTTTGTAAACTAAGTAACATGTGTGTGGTCCGTTCAATTAGGAATACAGGAAAACTGAAAAGTGATATCTCCCACTTTAGAGCACAGAAAGAAGTTTCCAATGAAAGAACATAAACACAAAGCAGAGCTTTGGAAAATAAATCACATCTGTGTCGCCTATTCAATTAGGAATACAGTAAAACTGAAAAGTGATATCTCAAGACTGTACCTCACAGAAACAAGTTTCCAATGAAAGAACAAAAATGTAAAGCACAACTTTGTATGCTCAGTAACATGTGTATAGCCCTCTCAATTAGGAATACAGGAAAACTGAAATGTGATATCTCCACAGTAGTGCACAGAAACAAGTTTCCAACAAAAGAATAGAAAGGCAAAGCAAAACTTTATAAACTAAATCACATTTGTGTCGCCTGTTCCATTAGGAATACAGAAAAACTGAAACGTGAGATCTCCCACTTGAGAGCACAGAAAGAAATTTCCATCGAAAGTACAGAAATGTAAAGAACAACTTTGTAAACTAAGTAACATGTGTGTCGCCTGCACTATTAGGAATACAGGAAAACTGAAAAGTGATATGTCCCACTGTAGTGCACAGTAACAAGTTTCCAACAAATGAATAAAAAGGAAAGTCACAACTTTGTAAACTATATCACATTTGTGTCGCTCGTTCAATTAGGAATACAGGAAACCAGAAAAGTGATATCTCCCACTTTAGAGCACAGAAAGAAGTTTCCAATGAAAGAAAATAAACACAAAACAGAGCTTTGGAAACTAAATCACATGTGTGTCACCCGTTCAATTAGGAATACAGGAAAAATGAAAAGGGTCATTTTGCACTGTAAGGCACAGAAACAAGTTTCTATGGAAAGAACAGAAACGCAAAGCACAACTTTGTAAAATAATTCACATAAGTGCTGCCCATTCAATTATTATAAGAGGAAAACTGAAAAGTGATATATTGCACTGTACAGTACAGGAACAAGTATCGAGCAAATGATCAGAAACGCAAAGCACTAGTTTGTAAATTAAATCACATGTGTGTCGCTCGCTCAATTAGGAATACAGGAAAACTGAAAAGTGATATATCGCACTGTACACCACAGGAAAAAGTTTCCAACAGAAGAACAGAAAAGCAAAGCACTACTTTTAAACAGAAACACATGTGTGTCGCTCAGTCAATTAGGAATACAGGAATACTGAAATGTGATATCTCGCACTCTACGGCACTGAAACAAGTTTCCATCAAAAGAAGAGAAAATCAAAGCACTACTTTTAAACGGAATCACATGTGTGTCGCTCGTTCAATTAGGAATACAGGAAAACTGAAAAGCAACATATCGAAATGTATGGCAAAGAAAAATGGTTTCATCTAAAGAACAGAAATGCAAAGCACAACTTTGAAAACTAATTCACATTAATTTCACCCTACCCTAACCTAACCCTAACCCTAACCTAAACCCTAACCAGAAATCAAACTGAACCCAAGCCCCTAACCCTAACCCTAACCCTACCCTAACCCTAACCCTAACCCTAACCCTAACCCTAACCCTAACCCTAACCCTAACTTGTTCCTAACAGGAACAATTTTCCAACGAAAGAACATAAACGCAAAGCACTAATTTGTAAAATAAATCACATGTGTGCCACTCGCTCAATTAAGAATACAGGAAAACTGAAAAGTGATATATTGAACTGTACAGCACAGAAACAAGTTTCCAAAAGAAGAACAGAAATGCAAAGCAGTACTTTGTAAACTAAATCACATGTGTGTTGCTCTCTCAATTAGTAATACAGGAAAACTGAAAAGTGATATATCGAACTGTATACGGCAAAGAAACAAGTTTTCATTGAAAGAACCGAAACGCAAAGTGCAACTTTGTAAACTAATTAACATACGTGTCGCCTGTTCAAATATCATTACAGGAAAACTGACAAGTGATATATCACACTGTACCACACAGGAACAAGTTTCGAACGAAAGAACAGAAAAGCAAAGCACTACTTTTAAACAGAATCACATGAGTGTTGCTCGCTCAATTAGGAATACAGTAAAACTGAAAAGTGACATATCCCAGTGTATGGCACAGAAACAACTTTCCATCGAAAGAACAGAAACGCAAAGCACAACTTTGTAAACTAATTCACATACCTGTCGCCCGTTCAATTATTATAACAGGAAAACTGAAAAGTGAAATATCGCACTGTACAGCACAGCAACAACTTTCGAACGAAAGAACAGAAAAGCAAAGCACTACTTTGTAAACTAAATCACATGTGTGTCGCTTGCTCAGTTAGGATTACAGGAAAACTGAAAAGTGATATATCACAGTGTATGGCACAGAAACAAGTTTCCATGGAAAGAACAAAAACGCAAATCACAACCTTGTTAACTAATTCACATTCGTGTCGCCCGTTCAATTATTATAACAGGAAAATTGAAAAGTGATATAACCGTAACACTAACCCTAACCCCTAACCCTTACCCTAACTCTAACCCTAACCCTAATCCTAACCCCTAACGCTAACCCTAACCCTAAACCTAGCCCTAACACTAACCCTAACCCTAACCTCCTAACCCTAACCCTAACCTTAACACCCTTCCCCTAACCCTAACGCTAACCCTAACCCTACCCTAACCCTAACCTAACCCTAACCCTAAGCCTAACCTAACCCTAACCCTAACCTAACCCTAACCTGACTTGTTCCTAACAGGAACAAGTTTCCAACGAAAGAACATAAACGAAAAGCACTACTTTCTAAACTAAATCACATGTGTGTTGCTCGCTCAATTAGGACTACAGGAAAACTGAAAAGTTTTATCTCTCACTGTATGGCACAGAAACAAGTTTCCATCAAAAGAACAGAAACGCAAAGCATATCTTTGTAAACTAATTCACATAAGTGTCGCCTGTTCAATTATTATAACAGGAAAACTGAAAAGTGATATATCACACTCTACAGCATAGAAACAAGTTTCCAAAGGAAGAACAGAAATGCAAAGCAGTACTTTGTCAACTAAATCACATGTGTGTTGCTCTCTCAATTAGTAATACAGGAAAACTGAAAAGTGATATATCGAACTGTACGGCAAAGAAACTAGTTTTCATTGAAAGAACCGAAACGCAAAGCACAAGTTTGTAAACTAATTCACATACATGTCGCCTGTTCAATTATTATAACAGGAAAACTGAAAAGTGATATAAGACTAACCCTAACCCTTACAACCTAACCCTATCGCTAACCCTAACCCTAACCCCTAACCCTAATCCTAACCCTAACCCTAAACCTAACCGTAACTTGTTCCTAACAGGAACAAGTTTCCAAGGAAAGATCATAAACGCAAAGCACTACTTTGTAAACTAAATCACATGTGTGTCACTCGCTAAATTAGAAATACAGGAAAACTGAAAAGTGATATATCGCACTGTACAGCACAGCAACAAGTTTAGAACGAAAGAACAGAAGAACAAATCACTACTTTTAAACGGAATCACATGTTTGTTGCTCGCTCAAATAGGAATACAGGAAAACTGAAAAGTGATATATCGCACTGTCAGGCACAGAAACAAGTTTCAAAGAAGAACAGAATCAATTAGTAA
>JAEOAE010002933.1:0-28376 GCA_036365155.1 Meriones psammophilus
TTCTATCTTCTGGTATTTTTTTTCAATTTCTTTCTTCAGAGGCTTGAAGTTTTGGGGCTTTTTTGTTGTTGTTGTTGTTGTTCATATAGGTTTTTTACTGGGTTGTTGAAGATAACACCAAAATACATTTTTTTTTGTACTGGCTATTGTGAAGGGTGTTATTTTTCTAATTTTTTTTTCAGTCCATTTGTCTTTTGCATACAGGAGTGTATTTTTTGAGGTTTTTTTTTTTTTTTTTTTTTTTTGTTTTTTGTTTTTTTAGTTAACTTTATATCCAGCCACTTTGCTGAAGTGTTTTTCAACTGTAGGAGTTCCCTACAGTAGAATTTTGTGGGTCATTTTTGTTTACTGTCATATCTTCTGTGAATCAAGATACTTTGACTTCTTCCTTATCAATTTGTATCCCCTTAATCTCCTTTAGTTGTCTTATTGCCCTAGATAGGACTTCGAGTACTGTATTGAAGAGATTTGGAGAGAGTGTGTAGCCTTGTCTTGTCCCCAAGTCCAGTGGAATTGACTTAACATTTTTTTCATTTAGTTTGATGTTAGCTATATACTATTCTGTATATATTCTGTATATATTCTGTATACTATCTTTACTATTTTTAGATATGTGCCTTTGTCCCTGGTCTCTCCAAGACTTTAAACATGAATAACTGTTGGATATTGTCAAATGCTTTTTCAGCACCTAAGAAAATGGTCTTTTTTTCAATTTGTTTCTACGGTGGATTACATTGATGGATTCCATGTACTTAACCACCCTTGCATGCCTGTATGAAGCCTACTTGGTCATGGTGTATGATATCTTTGATATGTTCTTGGATTTGGTTTGCAAGTATTTTATTGAGTATTTTTACATCATTGTACATAAAATAGATTGGTCTGAAGTTCTCTTTCTTTTGGGGGATCTTTGTGGATTTATCAAGGTGACTATGGTCTCACAAAAGGAATTTGGTCATGTTGCTTCCATTTCTATTTTGTGAAATAATTTGGAGAATATCAGTATTTGCTCTTCTTTGAAGGTCTTGTAGAATTCTGCTCTGAAATCATCTGGCCCTTGGCTATTTTTGGTTGGGAGTATTTTGGTGGCAGCCTCTATTGCCTTAGGCACTATAAGATTATTTAATATCTTTACCTGATGTTGATTCAACTGTGGTAAGTGGAATCTAAAGAGAATTGTATATTTCATTTAGATTTTCAAATTTTGGGGCATATAGGCTTTTGACATAAAAGTTAATGGTTCTTTGGATTTTCTCAGTGTCTGTTGTATCTTTTTCTTTCAGACTTTGTTGATTTGGGTAGTGTCTTTCTGCCATTTACTTAGTTTGGCTAAGAATTTGTCTGTGTTTTTTATTTTCTCAAAGAACTACCTCTTGGTTTCGTTGATTCTTTGAATTATTATCTTTGTTTCTCATTTATTGATATCAGCCCTGAGTTTGGTTTTTCCTAGAGGTCTACTCTTGCTGTGTGTGTCTGCTTCTTTTTTTCCTAGGTCTTTCAGGTATGCCATTAAGTTGCTTGTATGGGATGTCTCCAATAGCTTATGATGGCCTTTGTTGCTATTCAAACTCCTCTTAGGACTGCTTTCATTGCATCCCATATGAAGTTGAGAAATCTTCTATCAAGGTTTGTAAAATATTCTGTTGGTATTTTGATGGAAATTGCATTGAATCTGTAGATTGTTTTTGGTAAGATGTCCATTTTTACTATGTTAACCCTGCCAAGCCATGAGTATCAGAGATAGTTCCATATTCTGATATCTTCTTCTAATTCTTTCTTTAGAGACTTGAAGTTTTTTTCATACAAGTCTTTGACTTGCTTGATTATGGTCACACCAAGGTACTTTATGTCCTTTGTGGCTATTTTGAAGGGTGTTGTTTCCCTAATTTCTTTCTCAGCCCTTTTATCTTTTGTATACAGGAGGGCTACTGATTTTTTTGAGTTAATTTTGTATCCAGCCACTTTGCTGATGGTGTTTATCATCTGTAGGAGTTCCCTGGTAGAAGTTTTGGAGTTACTCAGGTATACTATCATATCATCTGCAAATAGTGATACTTTGACCTCTTCCTTTCCAATTTGTATTCTTTTGATCTCCTTTAATTGTCTTATTGCTCTAGCAAGGACTTCCAGAACTATGTTGAAGAGATATGGAGAGAGTAAGCAGCCTTGCCTTGTCCATGAATTCAGTGGGATTGCTGTAAGTTTCTCTCCGTTTAGTTTGATGTTGGCTACAGGCTTGCTGTATATTGCTTTTACTATGTTTAGGTATATGCCTTGTATCCCTGATCTCTCCAGTTTAAACATGAATGGATGCTGGATTTTTTCAAATGCTTTTTCAGCATCTAAGGAGATTATCATGTGTTTTTTTTTCTTTCAATTTTTTTAATATTGTGGATCACATTGATGGATCACCCCTGCATACCTGGCATGATGCCTACATGGTCATAGTGGATCATATATTTGATATGTTCTTGTATTGGGTTTGCAAAGTATTTTGTTGATTTATTTTGTTGCATCAATGTTCATAAGGGAGATTGGCCTGAAATTCTCTTTCTTTCTTGGGTCTTTGTGAGGTTTAGGTTACAAGGTGACTGTGGCTTCAGTGAATGAGTTTCGTAGTTCCCTCTGTTCCTATTTTGTGGAATAAATTGAAGATAGCTGGAGTTACTTCTTTGAAGGTGTGGTAGAATTCTGCCCTGAAACCATCTGGTCCTGAGCTTTTTGTGGATTGGTGTCTTTTGAGGAATGCTATTTCCTTTGTGGATAAAGGACTATTTTGTTGATTTACCTGCTCTTGATTCAGCTTTGGTAAGTGGAATTGATTAAGAAAATTGTCCATTTCATTTAGATTTTCAAATTTTGTGGCATATAGACTTTTGAACTAAGTCCTAACGATTGTTTGGATTTCCTTAGTGTCTTTTGTTTTGTCCCGTTTTCATTTCTGATTTTGTTATTTTGGATAATCTCTCTCTGCCTTTTAGTTAGTTTGGCTAAGGGTCTGTCTATCTTGTTAATTTTCTCAAAGAACCAGCTCTTAGTTTCATTGATTCTTTGAAATGTTTTATTTGTTTCTAATTTATTGATTTCAGTCCTGAGTTTGATTATTTCCAGGTGTCTATTTCTTTTTGCTGTGTTTGCTTCTTTTTTTCTAGGGCTTTTAGATCAGCCATTAAGTTGATTATATGAGATGTTACAAATTTCTTCTTGAAGGCACTTAGTGCTATGAACTTTCCTCTTAGCACTGCTTTCATCATGTCCCATAAGTTTGGGTATGTTGTGTCTTCATTTTCATTGAATTCTAGGAAGACTTTAATTTCTTTCTTTATTTCTTCCCTGACCCAGCTGTCGTTTAGTAGTGTTTTTCACTTTCCATGTGTGTGTAGGCTTTTTACTATTTCTGTTGTTGTTGAGGTCCAGCTTTGTTCCATGGTGATCAAATAGGGTACAAGGGATTATTTCAATCTTCTTGTATCTGTTGAGGCTCACTTTGTGACCAACGATATGGTTTATTTTGGAGAAGGTTCCATGAGGTGCAGAGCAGGTAAATTCTTTTGTGTTTGGGTGTAATGTTCTGTAGATATCTGTTAGGTCCATTTGATTCATGACCTCTATTAGAGATATTGTTTCTTTTTTTAATTTCTGTTTTCTTGACCTGTCCTTTGTTGAGAGTGCGGTGTTGACATCTCCCACTAGTAATGTATGGGGATCTGTGTGTGGTTTAGGTTTTATTAATGTTTCTTTTACAAACGTGGGTACCTTGTATATGGGGCATAGATGTTTAGAATTGCAATTTTTTCCTGGCACAATTTTCCTTTGTTGAGTTTAAAATTACCTTCTTCATGTCTTTTGATTGATTTTGGTTGAAAATATATTTTATTAGATATTAGAATGGCTACTCCTGCATGTTTCTTAGGGTCCATTTGCTTGGACCCTTCCAGGTCTTTACTCTCAGGTAATGTCTATCTCTATGACTTAGATGTGTTTCTTGTATGCAACAGATAGTTGGGTCTTGTTTTTGTATCCATTCTGTTAGTCTGTGTCTTTATTGGAGTGTTAAGTCTATTGATGTTGAGGGAAATTAATGACCAGTGGCTGTTAGTTCCTTTTATTTTGATGTTGCTTGTGGTAGTGTGTTTGTGTGCTTGGTTACTTTTAGTTTTGCTGTAGTGACATTATTTCTTTCCTGTGTTTTCCTGAATATAGTTAGCTTTCCTGGGTTGTAGGTTTCCTTCTAGGAGCTTCTGTACCTCTGGATTTGAGGGTAGGTATTGTTTAAATTTGTTTTTGTCATTAAATATCTTGTTTGCTCCATCTATGATGACTGAGACTTTTGCCGGGTATAGTAGCCTGGGTGGTCATCTGTGTTCTCTTAGGGTCTGCATGATATCAGTTCAGAGCCTTCTGGCTTTCATAGTCTCTGATGAAAAGTCAGGTGTGATAATGATTGGTTGACCATTATACGTTACTTGGCCTTTTTCCTTTGCAGCTTTTAGTATTTTTTCTTTGTTCTGTATACTTACTGTTTATTATGTGGTGGGAGGATTTTCTATTCTGGTCTAATTTATTGGGTGTTCTGTAGGCCTCTTGTATTCTTATAGACCTCTCTTTTAAGTTGGGGAAATTTTCTTCTATGATTTTGTTGAAAATATTTTCTGGGCCTTGGAGGAGGGAATCTTCTTTTTCCTCTATTCCTAATATCTTTAGGTTTTGCTTTTCATGTTGTCTTGGATTTCTTGGATGGTCTGTGTCAGGAAATTTTAGATTTAACATTTTCTTTGGTAGCTACTTCTATTTCTTACATTGTGTCTTCCACACCTAAGATTCTTTCTTCCATCTCTCGTAGTCTATTGCTTATGCTTACCTCTGTAGTTCCTCTTTTCATCCCTAAGTTCTTTCTATCCACAGTTTCCTCCACTTGTGTTTTCTTTATTTTTTCCAATTCTCTTATCAGATCTTGAGCCATTTTATTGATTTCCTTCACTTCTCTGACTGTATTTTCCTTCAATTCCGTCAGCTGTTTGTCCGAACAATCCTCTGTTTTTTAATATCTTTTAGTGATTTAAGTATTTCCTCTCTAAAGTCCACAAATTGTTTGGCTGCAACTTCCTGTATTTCTTTAAGTATGTCCATAATCTGTTTGACTTTATCTTCCTCCATTTCTTTGCAAATGGCAATAATCTGTTTGACTTTATCTTCACCTAGGTCTTTATGCAGTTTATTTTTTTTCCCTCTATTGTCCTGTTCATAAGCACAGATGTAAGGTCATCTTCCTGAATTTCATTTACTCTGGTGTGTCCAGGGTCTCCTTGCTAATGAATAACTGGGTTCTGGAGATGCCATATTGCTCTGTCTTTTGTTGGTTGAGCTTTTACACTTGCCTCTACCCATTTGGCTATCTTAGGTGTTGGGTGTTAGTTTCTGGTTCTTCCTGGAATCCTGTGGTGGGGATAATCCCCTTGGTAGGAAGATGAATTTTCCTGAAGGAGGCCTCCTCAGCTTTTGGGGTACGGTCACTGAATAGCAGGTATTTTTCAGGAATTGCCAAAACTCACCACAGGCATAAAGACCTGAGCGGTAATTGTGGTCTTTGTTAGTCAAGGGGGATCTCCTGTCACCCAGAGAAGTCCTGGAGACAGCTGACCTGCTTCTGGCTTTCTTGCTGTAAATTTAGTAAGTTGCAGATATAACCTGGGTACCCCATGGTTTGGTCAGTTTAGTTAGGGATAACTTGTTGTCCCTTGGAGCAGTATTTGGGGGTTGATCTCGGGAATCCCAGGCTTCTATAGGTCTGAGGTTAGAGCTCTGTGCCCCAGTACCCAAGCAGTAATCCTTGGCAGCTGAGCACTGCTCTCACATGTGCAGCAGGAGGCTAGAGTCTGGAGCCTGTGAATAAACAGAAACTTTTCCAGAGCTAGGTGTCCTGAGGTAGGGCCAGATGTTTCCCACACCTTTGGGTTTTCTCCCAACACGTAGACCTAGTCTGTGGAGTTTGACATGGTGTGTAGAATGGGTAGGCACTTGCCAGATGGCTACCAAGCTGATGACTGGGAAAGAACCTGAGAACATTTCCAAGAATGTTCCCATGTGTGGTGGTGATAGTGTGTGTGGGGGGAGTTGGCTGAGTGCTCTAAGCTGGGACCTGCTCTTTCCCTGCCTGTGGGGTTTTCTCCAGACAAGGAAACCCAGCCTCTAGTGTCCTGGGGCACACAGTTCTGTCTGTGATGGAGAGTAGGGCATGCAGGTCTAGTGACTGGAGGTCTGCAGGACCTTTTCCAGGGATAGACTGGGTGACCTGAGGTCAGTCCCACTTTCTTATTCCCTGTTTTTTTTTTTTTTTTTTTTTGAGACTGGAGATCCCAGTCTCTTGTGCCCTAGAGCACACGGTTTGGCCTGGGAAGGTGATCAGGACACACAGGTGTATCCTGCACCTGGGATATTTTCCAGGTTCTCACTGAGTAACCTGAGAGTGGAACTGAGTGATCCCCACACCACGGAGTTTCCTCTCACCTGGGAAACACAATTGCTGTTGTTTTAGGGCCCAGAGTTCAGTCTTTTAGTTTGCTGTACCAACATTGCTGTCCTGTTCCTGTCCTGGTCCTCCTGGCAATGCCATCTTGGATTCCCTCTTCCTCATCCCTTTCAATTAATTTTGGTTGAAAGTCAGTTTTATTAGATATTAGAATAGCTACTCCTGCTTGCTTCTTGGATCCATTTGCTTGAAAACCTTATTCCTGCTGCAATATCCAAGGAATTTTCCCAGAGATTAGCAGGGTTCTCTGAGGTTGGACCTAATTGTTTCCCTCATCATTGGTTTTCTTCTTACCTTGGAAAAACAGTCAGTGGTGTTTGGGGGCCCACACATCCAACTTTTGGTCACTGTGCAGTCTCTGCTACCCTGCTGATCAGACACAGTGTACAATCAGCCCAGCCATCTGGGATCTATTTTTAGTTTTACTGAATATAAGTATTTTGATTGTATGCATGAATATGCACCTCTTGTGTGCCTAATCCTCACAGTAGTCTGAAGATGTCTTCAGAACTGATGAACTTATAGCAATTGAAAGTAGCAGGTCCCAGGTAATCACTGACAATTGAGCCCAATTATTTCCAAGAGCAGTAAGAGCTCCTCACTGCTGAGCCATCTCAGCTATCTTATGTTGCTCATTTATGATCAGCATTTATACTGCTAATATTTTTGTCTTCTATTTTTACAAGTTTAAACATGCATTACCTTTTAGTAAGATATCATTGAAGTTACAGTTTAAGCTGGGGCAGTGCAGATTTCTGGAAAATAATTATACAACAGGAATGAATGTATAATTCCTTGTAGAGGCTTCAGTAAAGACCTCTGAGTTCTTTCAATATTTTGTGTTTGTTTGATTGACTTTTAGGGGAGGCTCTGTCTTAATATATAGGCCTGGCTATTCTAGAACTCTTTGACTAGATAATGCTGACATCCAGATCAATAACATACACCTTCATCTGCCTCCTTAGTGATGGAATTGAAGGCATGACAGAATACACCCAGCTTGTCCACCATTTTTTGTAGTTAGTAACTGTAATAAATTTCTCTGATCGGTACTTAGTATTGTTCATCTGTTAATTTCTCTCTCTGTGTGTGTCTCTGTCTCTATGTCTCTGTCTCTCTATTTCACACTCTTCTCTCTGTTTGTCTTTGTCCACATTAATTGCCATGTCTATTCCAAAGCTATATCCTCTTCAAAAAGTTCAGATATGATACAGTTAAAACTTGTTATTCTGTTCTCTTCTAAAATGACTTAGTGATAACATTAACACTTCTTTTTTTAATAGAAAAGTTTTAATCTTTATTTTTAATCTATTGACTACATTATTTAGTAAGGAGGATATACAAAACAATGATCAAAGAATAATCACGTGTTTTATTCCTTTTCTTTTGTCTGGTCACTCAGAAATATGATGTTATTGGTTTGATTGTTGTTGCTTACCACTCACATTATTTTTATCCATGTATTCACTATAGTCCACTTTCCCTTCCACAAATATATGAACCCCCCTCTTCACATACTGATATGCCACATCCCTGAGCCCTGGTCAAAACATAATATTCAGTACCATGTTGTCTTTTGACTAATGTTACCCATCTGTTCAGTGTCCCCTGATCAACACATCTCATTTGTTGCTATATAAAATATCATGACTTTGTTTTGTCCTTCCACCTGTCTCATGACAGGATCCTGACCGACTCACCCAAGTAACTGAAGATGATTCATAGACTGCTCAAGAACCCAACTAATGGCTACTTTATATTCCTGTCTTACAAACTGATGAAACACAGGTTTTTGAAGCATGCCTTTGGTTTTTTTTGTTTGTTTGTTTGTTTGTTTTTTCAATCTAAACTTTAGGCTTTTTCACCTCACCTACTTCACATCATGCACAGCACCCAACTGTATAACATTCGCATTTCTGTGTCAGAAAATAAATTGAAGAAGCAGTAGAATTATATGATTATATTGATAATAAAGTATAAATTATATTGTTGCCACTGTTTCTGTTGTACAAATGTATGGCATATTTTAGAATTTGGTGACCTTCAATGATGTGCATGTGAAATTCAGCCAAGAAGAGTGGGCCTTGCTGGAACCTTCCCAGAAGCAACTCTACAAAGATGTGATGCTAGAGACCTGTGAAAACCTCACTGCTATAGGTAAGACTGCAATTTTTCTTTCACTTTTAAAATAAAGAGACAACTTTTACTTTGTTATTGATCCTCTTCTGCAATTCCAATTGAGAATGAGGAGGAATGAGGTAAATAAATCAGGGATGGTTCTAAGGGTCACAGAAGATAGTGATTTAAGTTTTGCCTTAATAATAACATGATATTTCCAATAATATGTATTTTCTCATACTATATTTTAGGCTACAATTGGGATGACCATAATATTGAAGAACATTTTCAAAGTTCTACAAGTAATAAAAGGTAACTTTTTGTGCATGTTGATACAGATATAAATCTTAAATTTTAATGTGTCCTGGAAGTTTGGTGTTTTTTGTTTGTTTGTTTGTTTGTTTGTTTATTGGCTGCTTTTTATTTTCTGTTTTTGAAATAGAGTTTTTCTGGGTATCTGTGACTTTGTTAGACTTGCTTGTTAGACCAGCCTGACCTCAAAATCACACAGATCTGCCTGCTTCTGCCTCCACAAGTGCTGGAATTGAAGGCATGTACCAGCACACATGGCTGTGTCCTGGAAGTTTTAAAGAAAAGCAACAGTGTATAAACAGCACTGCTTTAAGTGTACTGATTATCATTAAAATCTCATAATTCTATGTACTTCAATGTCAGGTATCCGATTTGTGTTTACAAGGCACTCCCCTAAGATAGAAGAAAAGAAAATAATATTGTAACAAAAATATCATTTGAATCATATGGACATTACAGCTACTGACTTGAACTGCCAATCTGTTTAGTCTCATTCTATCTACTCAAATATTGTAAGAGGTGTACACACTGAATTGGTGATCAGCATGTGTCCAAAACCTTCTAATAAGCAAAAATTACATAGTAGAACCAGTGTTACTAATTTTCGTGTAGTAACATTGTAAAGTTTAGTGAAAGGAGCAGTTTATGAGAATCAAGAATATTATTGTGGAGAAACCGTAATCCCTATATGACATGTCTATGATGAACAAAAACAAACTGTGTTAATTCAATGTGGGAATCTTTATTATTTTTGTAAATTAAACTGGTATATCATATGTCAAAATGATTCTAAGACTCATGAGCATAGGATTATTGAAAGAAGCAGTGCCCCTGTCTTTCTACAAGAACAATTGATTTGGTAGTAGTCCCCACTGTGAGTAAATTTTCTGAATGTGATAAATGGTTACTGTTAATTGATTTTGAAACTTCACTGAGACTTCATCAGCAAACTCATATTGCTGAAAATACCCATGAATACTAGGAATTTGGAACTTCTGCTTTTCTTGGCTCACTTTGTAAATGAAGTATCATTCATACAGTACAAAAATTTGTGAATGGGATTGCTGCGGTAAAACTCTGAATTCTTACAATACTCTTCATATATAGGAGAAAACCTCTTATAAAAAATGATGCTATAAAAATGATCCACATAACAAATGCTTTTACCATCACAGGGATCTTCAAAAATACCCATAATGAAGGGGCATTCCTTGAATGTGAATAAAGTGATAAAGCTTTAAAATTTGAAATCTTCTTTACAATTAGACCAAATTATGAATTTAATTCATATAGATAAATATATTTATTAGTGTAATGAAACGACTGTGGTAAATCTTTTACATGTGCCAATTTTCTTTGCAGGCATGAAAGCAGTCATACTGGAGAGAAACCCATTAAATGCACTCTTTGTGGTAAAGCCTTCCCCTATATCACTGTTCTCCTATGGCATAAAAGAACACACACTGGAGAGAAGCCTTACAAATGTAATCAATGTGGTAAAGCCTTTGCAAAAAGCAATCAGCTCATACGGCATAAAAGAACACATACTGGAGAGAAATCTTATGAATGTAACCAGTGTGGTAAAGCCTTTGCACAAAACAGTACTCTCTTAAGCCATAAAAGAACACACACTGGAGAGAAACCTTATGAATGTAATGAGTGTGGTAAAGCCTTTGCAGAAAACAGTCATCTCATAAGCCATAAAAGAATACACACTGGAGAGAAACCTTATGAATGTAATGAGTGTGGCAAAGCCTTTGCAGAAAACAGTCATCTCATAAGCCATAAAAGAACACACACTGGAGAGAAACCTGATGAATGTAACCAGTGTGGTAAAGCCTTTGCATAAAACAGTACTCTCTTAAGCCATAAAAGAACACACACTGGAGAGAAACCTTACAAATGTAATCAATGTGGTAAAGCCTTTGCACAAAACAGTCATCTCATAAGCCATAAAAGAACACACACTGGAGAGAAACCTTATGAATGTAACCAGTGTGGTAAAGCCTTTGCACAAAACAGTCATCTCATAAGACATAAAAGAACACATACTGGAAAGAAACCTTATGAATATACCCAACGGGATAAAGCCTTTGCACAGCAGAGTAGTCTCCGAAAACAGGAAAAGACACACAGTGGAAAGAAGCCTTGTGATGGTAATTAGTGTGATAAATCCTTTGCATGTAACAATCATCTCCTAAGACAACAACACATTCTGGAGGGAAACCATATGAATATAACTATGTGGCAAAGCCTTTGCACATAACATCTCCTAATACATAAAATAACACATAATGGAAAGATGTCTGACTGTAACCAATGTGGACAAACTTTTGGACTTCAGAATAATCTCCACACTCATGAAAGAAATCCTAATTGACAGAAAGCCTGTGAGTGCTTTTAACATGGTTAAACCATTTCACATTTGTATAATCTTCATCATCATGAAAGGATTCATAATGGAGGAAAACCTTATGAATATATTAAAATGGTGAGGCCTTGCACAAATCTAGAGTCATCATCATCATAAAAGTATCCTTACTGGAGAGGAATTCTGTGAGTATAAGCAATTTGGAAATGCCTTTGTGTACTTTGGTCTACTGAGATGCAACAGAACAGTAAAACTAGCTCAATGGAAATGACCTCCCTTTTCTGAAGGGGAAAGGGAATAGAGGCAATAGTAATGGAGGGTAGTAATGGGGGAGTGAAAGGGGGGAGACTTAGATTGGAATGTAAAGTAAATAAACTCATTTTTTAAAATAATACAATGAATAGTGAATATCAATTACACGCAACAGTATTATATAATAAGGTGTTTATGGAAGACTTATTGATAATCCTGATTCTCAACATTTAGTGTTTTCAATTGTCTCACTTTACACAAGAAACTTTTATTTCAGTGGATGAATATGTAGGAAATTAACTAACACCAGCCAGGAAGTTCTCTGAGAGTATCACAACAGTGGTAGCCTGTAGAAGTTTCTTTGTGTACACATAGCTATTTTTCCATGGGTACTATTGAAAAACATCACAACCCACACTGAATTGTGAGATATGAGGGAAGAGGCTTTCTTTTCCATGTATGACTCTGCTTCTGGCCTAGATGGGTAACCATGTCAAGGGTTTTTTTTTCTCTGCCTGACTTCATCTGGAGAGTATCTTTAGACATGGACACCAACAATCAAATTTGATAGATGGCCTTTGACACAGATCCCTGATAACTCTCCCCTCCCTTCAAATATAGGATAATTTGGTTCCTTGTTCTTGTTCTTCTTATTCATATAGTAGGAATGTGCTGTTTAATGTAAATCTAGCATTCTTGAATTTCCTAGTATTAAACAATTATCTACACCTATGCTTGGAGCATCCCATATACTCCCCAAGGGATATAAGCCACTGTTTTCTGTTTTCTGGAATTAAAGTTGAACTTACTTTCTGAGGTGGTTCCCAGAGTGGCTAACCACTGTTATGCTCGCGAGCTTTCCAAGCTTTATACTACTCATCTTCTGCCCCTCATGCCTTCCTGGGCTGGTGGGAAACAGCCCTCCAGGCAGCAAGAGAACCACATTCTCTGAAATGCCTGTGATAAAATATTTCAGACTGCATAGCATTTCAAATTTCACATGTTTCTGGATTTGAGATGGTCAATCAAACAGTATCTTGGGATGGGACTCATTAAAATGAGTTATACTTAATGTTTAGTTCAAGGTAAGGTTGCAGGCAAGCTTCATGGTATGAAATCTTCTAAGGTGAGTACAGTGGCCCATGGAAAATAAATACAAGCAGAAATTTTATTTTTCTGTTTTTAATAGCTGAGTACTGTTCTGATAACGTATGGGTGGATGGCAGAGGAGAGGAACTCCTCTTTCGAGTGGTCTCGGGAGAGGGGATGGGGGAAGATGGAGGGAGGTGGGACCAGTAGAAGTTGAGGGAATGACCTTCAATCAGCATATATGATGAATAAATTGTGAAAAATAAAAACAATTAATAAAATAAAATATAGTAAGAAAAAACAAAATAAAAAAAGCAAAAATTTGGGTCTAGTTTGGGTAACCGCCCTCCCTCAAAGAGAATAAAGAAGATATATAGATAGAAAATTAAAACAGAATCTTTGTCTTTGTCACCTTTATTCCCTGTGGGCTCACTTGAAGATTACTATCCAGTGGAGACCATGCTTCTCTCTCTGAAGTTTATGCTACCATAGAAGTAGGACTAAAACCTGGAACTAATGGCAGAGGTTCCTAGTTAACATTTCAAATCAAATCTACCTGCCATTTTCTCCCAGCAATCCTTAACTCCTTCCATATTATCTAGTCCTCCAGGCTAGTACAGCCCATGCAATACCCTGAATTCTCCTTCCCATGGCCTGAGCTAACCTCACTCCCCCCTCACCCATATATAGGCAAACTATTTTGGCTACCTGGTCCTGTCAAAAGCCATGCAGGAGCAACAGCAGAACAGCTGTAGAATTCATGAAATGTGGCTCCCCTGTTAGCATAGTCATGATGAGTTTGTCTTGGAGAAGCATAATCCCAAGAACTGCTTTTCCTGAGGACTTTGTGCTCTTATGTAGTATATCCCTTCTTGTTGCCCTTATGATGTCCACATACTTTATAACATGACTTGTATGAAAACTCTAAGAAGGCTTCTATCTCATCACTGGGCAATATCACTGGCATTTAAAATTAACAATGCTTGATCTCTTTTCACATGTTCACTGGAGCAGCTTAATGAATTAGCCACTGTCCTTGAAAGGAGCCATAGATATAGATTGTTAGCAATGACCATTATACTTAGAAAAATTTGGAAAAATAGATTGTTTAACAAGGTCAGGGAAGATGTTTTTGCTAATGGCTCTGATGTAAAAAAATCTTAGAGAACAATTTAAAGTTAAGAAAAGTACACTATTAATAGTAAATCCAGGGATGTTGTAAGGTTGATGAGCTGAAACAATAGTGCAAGGTAGCATTGGCTGTCTGGGCTCCCTCAAACTGGGTCTAAAACTGAGACAGCAGTTGATTCCCATGTATTTGTTTTTCCCTTCAGCTTCTTGATATGATTTAATAAAAATGATTAATGAGTAGATGCACACCCCTTTAAGATTTAAAGTACAGGTGCCAGTACCAGGCCATTTTTTATTACTGTTGTCCTATAGTACTACTTGAGATTGTGGATGAAGATACCTCCAGAAAATATTTATTGTGCATGCATTTTTTGTAAAATCAATTCTGGGTTTTTTGTTTTTCCATATGAAACTGAGAATTGTTCTTTGGAGGTCTGTAATGAGTTGTGCTGGTGTTTTGATTGGAATTGCATTGAGTCTTTAGATTTTTTTTTGTAGAGTGGCCATTTTTACTGTTAATCCTCCAATCCTGGAGTATGGGAGATCTTCTGATATCTTCCTGAAGTTAATTTTTTTTTCATACAAGTCATTCACTTGCTTGATTAGAGTCACACCAAGGTACTTTATGTTATTTGTGGCTTTAGTAAAGGGGTTTTGGTTCCCTAATTTCTTTTTGAGCCCATTTGTCTTCTGTATGCAGGAGGGCTTCAGAATTTTTAAATTTAATTCTGTATCCAGTCATTTTGCTGAAGTTGTTTATCAGCTGTAGGAGTTCCCTGGTTGAATTTTTTAGTGTTATTCATGTGTACTATCACATCATCTGCAACACAAGCTGGACTGGATGTGGAGAAAAGGGAACCCTTCTCCATTGCTGGTGGGAATATAAACTGTACAACCACTTTGGTAATCAATCTGGTGCTTTATCAGAAAATTATGAATAGTGCTACTGGAATATTCAGTTATACCAACCCTAGGCATGTATTCAGAAGACTATCACCCATACAACAAGGACATTTGCTCAGCTATACTCATAACAGCTTTATTGACAATAGCCAGAATCTGGAAACAACTTTGATGTCCCCAAACTGAGAAATTGACACAGAAATTGTGGCACATTTATACAATGCAATACTATTTAGCAATTAAAACCAAGGAAATCAGCAGGCAAATGGATGCAACTAAAAAAGATCACTCTGAGTGAGGTATCCAGAAGCAGAAAGACACTCATGGTATATAATCACTTATATGTGGATATTAGCCATATAATATAGGGATTAAAAATACTAAAATATATGGTTTTAAAGGATCTAAACAACAGGAAGAACCCTAAGGAAGATGCTTAATCCTCATTCAGAAGAGCAAATGGGATAGACATTGGTAATGGGGGAATATAGAAAAACAGGGCAGGAAACTACCACAGAGGGCCTCTGAAAGAATCTACATAGCAGGGTATTGAAGCAGATGGTGAGACTCATGGCCAAATTTTGTGTAGAAAGCATGGATTAATATGGAAGATTCAGAAGCTAAAAAGACCTGGATGGGAGAGGCACTCCACAAGTAGGCTAATTGAGCTAAAAAATATGGGCCCAGGGTGTCCTGTTCCAACCAAGGACCATGCATGAAGAACACCTAGAACCCCTGCTCAGATGTAGCTCATAAGTATCTCAGTTTCCATGTGAGTTCCCTATTAAGGGTAACAGGGGCTGTCTCTGACATGAATTCAGTGTAAGGCTCCTTGATCATCTACTCCTGGAAGGTGCAGCCTTGCCAGGCTGAGGAGGAAGAAGATACAGTCATTCTTTGTCAGACTTGATAAGATAGGCTAGCAGAAGATAGTAGGGAAGTAGGACTTCCCCTATTAGTGGACTAGGGGAGACGGCATAGGTGTAGAAGAGGGAGGTAGGTTGTAACTGGTTGAAGATGAGGGAGGGGCTTACAGCCAGAAAACAAAGTGAATAAATTGTAATAATCAATAAAAAAGAAAAAAAATGAGTTTTTTTTTTCCTGAAATGTTTGGACTCAGGCAACTGTCTCTTAAAAACAACTAGAAAGAATAGTACTTCATCGCTTCACATTTTCCTTTTTCCTGTAATACTATATATAATAAATACCCTTGCTAAAATTCAGTGGTTTATTATATATTCCTAGTATTATAATATTATAAAATATTTTACAAATCAAATTTTGATATGTTAAGTGTGTAAAAATAGTTTATGAAAAAGTGGCTTGAATTTTCAAAAGAGCAAAGAATGATTACTCAAAACTCAGGAGAGTGAAAATGGAAGGAAAATTGATGGAAGAATAAATAATATATAAATAAATTAATATCTCTTACACAGTAATTATAACATTTTGGTTATTGAGAGTTAAAAAATATACACAGAATATTTCTCAAGTAAACAATGTAAGCTATTATTAATAGCTCTTATGCACACACCCCGAAATATTTCTTTATATTATTCCTCTTGTCACTGAAATGTGTTCTTTGACAAGTCATGCCACTACACCGTGATGTTCAGGATCTAATACTGACTATTCAATTCTTATTTCAGAGCACTGACTGCTTTTAGCCAAATTAGGACTGAAGTCAGACAATGTTTGATTTCTGTGTCTAACTGAGGTCATAACTTTTGATGATACATTTTGAGTTCATCCACAATTTCGAAGTAAAATCATTGCTTTTCTTGAAATGTTAAATGTTCTCTCTCCCTCTCTCATACACGCATACACACACACACACACACACACACACACACACTCGCATGATACATGTAATAGCAGTTATTGGCAACCCAAGACTTGAAATTGAAAGAACCAAAAGAGGGATATATGAGAGATTTTTGTAGGGAGGACAGAGAAATGAGAAATAATGTGATTACATTAAAAATCTCAAAAAACAAAAGTAAATGTTTTCCATGAATAAAATTTGAATAATATTATATGTTGCACTCTTGTGATTCAGGACAATCAAGTCCATTCTCTCTTAGCATACAGTAAGTTTTGCTTCAGTAAACATGAGTGTAGATGTGTGCTGGACCAGTCCAAGTCATCTGTTGCATATCCTCATTCAGTGTGTACAGTACATACTCTCTTTTAAATTGACTCAAGAATTTTAGTATTTGTTTGTGTGAACTTTATAAAATAAAGTTCATCTAAACTTCTTTACTTTCTTCTACTGTCTCCTTTCATCCTTTTACACAGAGATGCTGTCCAACCTGGTTGGTAAAGAGTGTTCTGTAGATGCAGCAGAAAAATGGACATTGTTGTCTAGTCCATTTTGTTAGTTCCTGTCTTTCTATTGGAGAAGTGAACATCCAAGTTGAGAGATTTCAATGAGCAATGTTTATTATTTCCCTTTATTTTGTAGTTATAGTGTGGGGTTTTTGCCTTCTGCTTTGATGCTTGGGATTATTCATTCTTTGTGTTGTCTTGGGTGTGTTTAACACTTTAGATTGGAGTATTTCATTGATTGGCTTCTGTAGTGAAGTTTTACAGAGATACTGCTCATATTTGGTTTTATTATGCAATATGTCTTTATTCATCATTTATTATTGAAAGTTTACTGGATACAGGAATAAGGGTCCCTCAAAGATTACATATAATCTGTCTCAGCCATTCTAGGTTTAGAATCTCTCCTGAGAGATCAGGAGTTATTCTAAAGAGTCTGAATTTATATGCAACTTACTATTTTCAACTTTTAATATCCCTTCTTTGTTTAATATACTTTTCTTTACATTTAATGTTTTGATTTTATGTGCTGAGCACAATTTCTTTTCAGGACACTTTAATTGTTGTTCTATATATGTTTTGTACTTTCATAGGCTACCCCTTCTTCATTAGGTTAAGGATACATCCTTCTATTATTTTGCTGAAAATATTTTCTAGGATTTTGATGTGAGGTTTTTCTTCTTTTTCTATTTCTATTATTCATAAATTACTTTTTTGCACTTTTTAAATTTTCTGGATCTTTTGTGCATGGCTATTTAACATTTCTTTGGACACAATTGTTGTTGTTGTTCTTCTTCTTCATCTTCTCATCCTTCTACTCCTCCTGCTTCTCTTCTTTCTCTAACTCCTCCTTCTTCTTTTTCTTTCTTTTCATCCTCCCTTTCTCCTTTTTTTTCTTTAAAAAATAGTCACTTTACTCATATATTCATCCAGATTAAAGTTTTCCCTTCCTCTAATCTTGACAACTCTTTCCCATCTCCCATTCTATCCTGTCTAAATTCACCCTCATATTAAAAAAGGAGGGGTATAATGTATAAGAAATTAAAATAGCAAAAAGACAAAAGCAAACACATCTGAGTAGGAAAAAAATAGAAAAAGAGCCCAAGTTGGGAAATGATGCAGACTTGTTCATATATGCAGGAATCTCATAGAATATTAAACTTGAAACAATAGAAGGTGGGCTAGAAAGATAGAATTGAAGGGGATTGGGAAAGAAAGGAAGAGGGCAATGAAAAGGTAACATGAGGAAAGACAGGTAAAATTAAGGGTCATTTGTTTGGTATAGTGGAAACCTAATGCAATAGAAACTTTCTAAAATATATACATATAAGAAGCCAATATAAATGAAATCACCACACAAGACTTGAATACACACAGAGGACATGTAGCTTTAAAAACAGAAAAAAAAAATCTTCAGCAAATTAAAATGAGAACTATGATAAAAAAAATTTAAATGCATGCCAGAATTCTAGGACATGAGAATCCAAACTTGCCAGTGAGGGAAATTTTTGGCCATCTACCTATTGGAATGTACTCTTAAAAATACAATTAAGAGTAGTCCCTTGGATAAAATGAGTGTCCCTTGGAGAAAACTACATTTTCAATTGCAAGCACTTATCAGTTAGAGATAGGGCTAGGGACAGAACACTAAAGGCCTTGTGCATGCTGCCTCAGTCTCTCACAGTTTATCTATTCTTCAGTCCTCTAAGTTTATAGTGCTTTGTTCTTTGATATCCTCTTTCTTTTCTGGCTCTTACACTCTTCTGGCTGAATTACTTAAGAGCCTGAAGGGCATACTCTGAGGTCTCTCACTGGCTGTCTATTTTCTCAATGGGTCTCTGCATTTGTCTCCATCAGATGCAGGATGACATTTTTTTTTTGATGATGGCTGAACAAGAGGCTGGTCTATGAATATAGCAGAATGGTGACAAGGGTCATTTTATTACTTTTAGTAGAATGTAGTATTTGCTTTTTCCCTAGAACCATGGTCTGTGTAATTTCCTTTTCTTGATCAATAATCCAGTGTCAGGTGTGGATTCCATCATGTGAAGTGGGCCTTAAGTCAAACTATAGATTGGTTATTCACTCCTACAACTCTTGCACTAGTATGTCTTACAGGAAGGACATTGTTATAGTTCAAAAGTTTGGTAGCTTGGTTAGTGTTTATATTTCTCCTCTTGTAGTTGCAGAGCACTTCCCATATCAAAGTTGCTAGAATGTAAGTCTGAAGGTTCTATGTAGGTACAAGCTCTATTTATTTGTGTTCCATGTAAGTGTAAGTGTCATCTCCAGCAAAAGGGCATTGCAGTTAATTTGTGGAAAGCTGCCTATAGTCTTGGCAAAAGCCTGTATTGTTTTGGGATTACAATCACACTACTTTGGCCAATACCTCAGTTAAATATAAACCATTACTAGTACTGGATGCTTAACTTAGTGAAAAGAGATTTCCAGTTGGGACTTTCTTCTTGTGTGGTGATTTCATTTATATTGGCTCTTAATATGAACATGATTTAAAATATTTCTATTGCATTAGGTTTCCACTGTGCCAAACAAATGACCCTTAATTTTACCTGTCTTTCCTCATGTTACCTTTTCATTGCCCTCTTCCTTTCACAATCCCCTTCAATTCTATCTTTTTAGCCCACCTTCCACTTGTACCAAGTATTTTATTTCTCTTTCTTATGGAGAAATCTCTGCCTCCCCTAAGCTCCAGTTCTTAATCTGTATGTATCCCCTGCAGTATTATGTTCAGTTGGTTGCATATCATATATCTTGCAACTAATATATATGTAAAACAAATACATACCCTATTTCTCTTTTGGGGTCTAGGCTCTCTCACTTTCAGTTACCTGCAAATGTGCACTTACCTTCATGTTTCATGATTTGATTTTTTAAATGTCTGAGTAATATTTGATTATGTAAATGTACTAGTACTATAACAAAAAATAGAAATACACATTGGGAAAACAGATAAAATCTTCACAAATGGTGCTGACCAAACTAGATGTCTATATGTAGAAACATAGAAATAGATGCTTATTTTCATTCAAAAGTCACCTCCAAATGGATTAAAACCTCACCAAAGTTCATATACAGTTAAAGCCATGAAGTCAGCACAGCTATTTGACAAAGATCAAGCACAGCTGAGCTGCATGTTACAATAGACTTCATGCTATCTTTCAGGCTTGGTCTTGATCTCCACTTGTTACATGCTTAGTGGGTTTTCAATACATGTACAACCTGGGGACATTGGAGCAACGGGAAAATTTTTTAATGAATCATTTATGCCTTCACTCTGTGATACTGCTTCTAAGCTACCCCAGAAAAAATCCTGAGCATACTGCTACTCTCATTTTTATGGGGAATCTCAATTATTTGGCCCTACATGAATGTCTTCCTCATGGAAGTTGTAACTCACATAAAAATGGCAGAAAACTCCTTATGAGACTTCAGCTCCAAGATAGTCTTGCGAAACCTACCCCTGTGCTTCCTCAAGAAGAAAATAATCAGAACAACATACTCTTAAAAAGGCAAACAAAGTTTCTAGAGCTTGGAAAGTTGATAATATTTGAGATTAAATACCTTGTACTTCTGTATCCTCAGATGATTACTTGGCATATAAAATTAGGAGTTACATATGGTATGTTCTCAATGATTAGATAAAGATGTAAATGAATGGCTGGAGACATCATCACCTTACAGTAGGGTCTATAATGATGGACAAAGAATGTTTTATAAAAATGATTTTTAAAGTGAGGTATTAGGACCTCCTTTTCCTAGAAATATCTGTTTTCACAGTAACACTGTGGTGTTGTATGACCAAAATAATGAAAGAATACTTAGATTTATACATAAGTAAATTCTACAAAGATATGAGGTATAGACAATGCATTATGCCAGGAATTGAATAACAACTATTGCTGCTTTGCCATAAATTGTTTTTCATGAGGCTGTCCATTAAAATATGATAATATACTTCTTGGGACAAAGCAATATGCCCAGCCTGGCTTGAAGATTTTCTACCTATTGCCATTGAATCTGAGAATGTGTCCAACCTGAGAATGGGGTTTCAGGCTGTGGCAAATATGCCTCCATATTCTCAAAAATGTCAGGTTATGGCATTGATGAAGAAAAAATTATAGTAAAAAGATAAGGTTTATCACTGATGACTAAATTTATGACCAAGAGACAGTTAAAACACCTGTCTGGGAACAAAAATAAAATCATCTATGTTTTAGAACAATGTGAATCTATCTTTTATTATTGAACTATGTCTGAATAAAGAAGTACTCTGACTGCCAGTCAGTTGAGACTCTAAGTTTCTTTGGACAACCATGCCTGACTCATTTCTGCCTTGCCTTATTCTTCCTTCCTCTCTCGAAACTATCAACTGCTGAGGCTGGTCCCCAGTCTTTCGCCACCCTCTTTCTTTTCTTTCATGGTAGGTTGAATATTCACAAATGAAGATCTAGAACTACATGGTTCAGAGTAGACAGGACATGTGATATCTGTTTTCTGGATCTGAGTTACCTAAATCAATATCATCACTTATATTTCTACCTATTTATGTGCACACCATTTCAGTTATCTATCAGTTGAAGAATATTTATGTGTTCCCAGTTTGTACTTATTTTGAGTAGAATAGCAACGAGCATGGTTGAAAAATATTTTGATGGAATTATGTTAAGTCCATTGTTTTTATGTCAAGGAAAGTTATAAGTGGCTTATATGATAGATTTAGTTTTATCATTTTGAGAATTCTGCACAATGATTTCCGCTGTGGATGTAGAATTTTGCAAGCACCCTTTTCCAGAGATCCATATTTTTGCCTGTCCAACAGAAGATGTCAACTGTCAACTTAATTCCTGTTTCCTCCAGAAAATAAAATACTAAGGAAAAAATATATAGTACCTGTATTATTTATCACAATTACTATTATGTAATTAAAATTTGAATATTTATGTTGTCCACAAATTAAAAAGTAACATGCATAACTTACTAAAATGTGTTTTCAGAAGTAGTTTCTACTCTGAAATAGAGTGTATCTATATAACATTGCTTAAATGAAGGGCTCTTTAGTTATGGTTAGATATACAGCTTATATAAAATTGCTAAAAGTAGGGGTAAGTAATTTCATTTGAAGAATTAAGGGATTTTATTATATTCCAGGTATTGGACTTAATGATGGGTGAGTCATGTTGCTCAAGAAAGATCCCCAAAATGACAGCTGTGCTGAAAGATAAGTACAGAGCCATGCATGCCAGAGCCAAGCCCAGAGTATCCTCAAAGGACAGGAAGGTCACTGCCATGCGCAGGGCAGGCAGTGGTTTCTCTCAAGGTTTGGGTACTCTTGAATTCAGCAAGGGATACATTCCTGCTGATCTGTGGGAAGAAAGTAAATCAACATCTCAACTCCTACAAGTCACTCCATGGTCAGTCTATGAAGAAAGATTTCCAATGATATTGTATGCATCCTATCACATTCTCTTTTACTATAGTGCCAAGAAGGACACTAAACATACATTATTTGTCATTTGAGGTATTGGTTGCCTAAGTTTTTTTTTTTTTTTTTTTTTTTTTCTATCTAGATCTATGATTAAAGATGGTGAGTATTTTTTGTGTATTTCTCAGTAAATTGTGTCTTATTTATGCTTCATTCTGTCACCCATGTTTATCATTATTTTTTTTTTTTTTCTGCAAGAGGTTTATTGAGTGGGTATGGAGGGAGTGGGGGAAACATGATTTGATGGGGAGAGAGAAAGAAAGGGAAAGAGTGTGCCCCAAGAGAGAGAGGGAGAGAGAAAGAGGAGAGTAAGAGAGAGAGTGTGTGTGTGTAAGAGGAGAGTAAGAGAGAGAGAGAGACAAAGCAAGAGGAGAGTAAGAGAGAGACCACATGTCATTTAAGGGGCAAGGTAACCAAGCCTTCCAAGTGTGGCCACCTGGCTGGCAACACATGATGACATCATAAGTTTCTGGGTAACCCAGGAGCAGATTGTGTTCCAAAATACTAACATTCCCTCCTTTTTCTATAATTAAAAATGTGGAGCTTGGGCTGCTTTTTATAAGGTAAGTTAAAGTATATAAATTTAGGCTCATTGGAAGCAGCTCTTGGTTGTCATGCAAGGGGTTGAGAGAGAGAAGAATTATAACAACAAAATGGTCAGATTGCAAGTTCAAGAGTAAGAGAAGCTTCTGCCCTGGAAAATTTATGGTAGAGAGTTGTCAATAGAGAGAGTTGCCAGCCATGCAAGGCTGGAGGTAGGGACTGGGGAACGCTGGGAAAACCTGGAGCTACTTGTTCTGGGCCTGAAGCATACCATTTCAGCCTTTTGTTAACAACAAGTGAATAACAGGTGTAGATTCTCTTCTGGCTACTTCCTGCTGACACTGGGGGGCACTGTAGGGATGTCAAAAGGCTGAAATTTTGGCCAAGTCCAGGAAGAATAGGCTGTTTTGATGCTTTCCAGGGTCTGCAAGAACATCCATGGCTAGGAAGGAAGGTGCGGGTCCAGCTTGTTGGAAGTCTGTGAGGTCAGAGCTGAACACCTGCAGCTTGTTGGAAGTCCATGAGGTCAGAGTTGAACACCTGTAGCTGCTTTGGCGCTGTTGTGGCTATAGGAAACATCTGTGTCTGGCAGGACACTGGGAAACACGATCGATGTAGTTTCAGGGCCCTGAGTTCAGTCTCCTGGTCTCTGCCCGGAAAGTGCTGTCCTGCTGCTCAGACGCACTGTTTTCCCGGCGCCGCCATCTTGGCTCCGCTATCATTAATTTTTACAATATATTCACTTTGTATCCCAATTGTAGGCCCCTCCCTCATCGACTCTATGTCCCGCTATCCCTCCCACCTCCTCCCCTATCCTTCTCCTGTGTCCTCTGATAGGGAAGGTCCTATCAGACTCTAGCCTATCAGGTTCTATTAAGACTCCCTGTATCCTATTCATCTGTAGGCTGTCTAGGTGGCCCCACCAGGGAGAAGTGATCAAGAAGCAGGCAACCGAGTTCAGAGACTGTCTCTTCTCCCTTTACTATGAATCCCATATGGAGACTGCGCTGTCTATGGGCTACACCTGAGCAGGGGGTCTAAGTCTTCTCATGCTCTTTGGTTGATGCATCAGTCTCTGCAGGGCCCCAGGACCCAGATTTTTTTTTTTTCTTTGCTTTGTTGATCTCCTTGTGTGACTCCTGACCCCTTTAGGTCCTTCTATCTCCCACTTTTTCAATAAGACATGTTGTGCTCTATACAAAATTTTGCTGTGGGTCTCTCCATCTGCTTCAATCACCTGTTAAGAGGAGTCACTTAGTGTACATCCGTGGAAGGCTCCTATCCTGTTCTCTCTCTTCTATGTGTTCTGGCATCTGTCCTGTTTTCTTTTCTGAATGAGAATTAAGCATCTTCCCTATGTTTCTCCTTGTACTTTAGCTTTCAAAAGTCTGTAGATTTTAGTATTTCCAATCTATATTGTATGGGTAATGTCCACTTATAAGTGTATATATACCATACATGTATTTCTGCTTCTGGGATACATCACTCAGGGTGATCTTTTTTAGTTCCATCCATTTGCCTGCAAATTTTATGATTTTCTTGTTTTTAATACCTGAGTAGTATTTCCTTGTGTAAATGTACCACAATTTCTGTATCCATTCCCCCACTGAGGGACATCTAGTTTGATTCCAGATTCTGGCTATTATGAATAAAGCTGTTATTGTCATAGTTGAGCACATGCCCTTTTTGTATAGTTGAGCATCTTTCTGATATATGCCTAGGAGTTGTTTAGCTGAGTCTTGGGGTAGCAGTATTCCCAGTTTTCTGAGAAAGCACCAGACTGATTTCCGAAGCAGCTGTACAAGTTTAGATTCTCACCAGCAATGGAGGAGGGTTCTCCTTTCTGCACATCTTCTCCACCATGTGTTGTCCCTTGAGTTTTTTATCTTAGCCATTCTGATGGGTGTGAGGTGGAATCTCAGAGTCTTTTTGATTTTCATTTCTCAGATTTTTAAGGACATTGAGCATTTTTAAGTGTTTCTACACCATTCAATATTCCTCTTTTGAGAATTTCTCTTTAGCTCTGTACCCAATTTTTAATTGGATTATTTGATTTGTTAGGTTTTTATATATTCTGGTATTAGCCTTCTGTCAGATGCAGAATTGGTGAAGATCCTTTCCCAGTCTGTAAGCCATCATTTTGTTCTGCTGACAGTGTCCTTTGCTTTAGAGAAGGTTTTAAGTTTTATGAGATCCCATTTTTTATTGTTGATCTTAGAGCCTGTGCTGCTGGTGTTCTGTTCAGGAAGTTGTCTCCTGTGCCAATGTGTTCAAGCCTCTTCCTCACTTTTTTTAAATAACAGACTAAGAGTGTTAGTTTTATGTTGAGATATTTTATCCACAAGGACTTTACTTTTGTGCAGGGTGATAGGTATAGATCTATTTGTATATTTCTGTATGTGGACATCCAGTTAGACAAACACCACTGGTTGAAAATGTTCTTTTTTCCATTGAATGGTTTTGGCTTCTTTGTCAAAAATCAGGTGTTGTAGTTGAGTCTATTTCTGGGTCTTTGATTGAATTCCACTGATCCACCAGTATGTTTCTATGCCAATACCACACCATTTTTACTGTTTCTCTGTAGTACAGCTTGAGATCCAGGATGGAGATACCTCCAGAAGTTTTTGTTTGTTTTGTTGTTTGTTTGTTTGTTTGTTTTTAACAGAGAAGATCTGGGTATATTTTATTTGACTTGATATAACCAAAATATAATTCAATGTATAGTCAATCTTTAAAGACATTATTCAGAAGATATTTTAAATTATGTATTTGACACTGACTGTGTTTATTTGGATGCCAAATTTGGATTTAAAATATTTCTCTTTGTGTTGAGATTTCACAACAGCCATATCTGAAAAAGTAGATCCACCCACCCAAGCCTTTACAGCTACACTTAACAGTTTTCCTCAGTAACTGGACTGAAATATGTATTTAAATGAAAATTTGGTTCTTCTGCGGTGCCAGGGACATTTTGATGTAGAGGGCCATTGTGAACCACAGCTGCACTTCAGGGAAGTTCTGACAGGAATGGCCTTGAGGGCGGCCTGACCACTGGATTATTTTAACTATTCTGGCTTTTTTTGTGTTTTGTGTGATGTTGAGAATTGTTCTTTCAAGGTCTGTAAAGAATTGTGTTGGTATTTTGATGGGAATTGCATTGAATCTCTACATTTCTTTTGGTAGAGTGGTCATTTTGCAGTTATTCCTACTGACCCATGAGTATGGGAAATCATTCCATCTTATGATATTTTCTTCAATTTGTTTCTTCAAAGACTTGAAGTCTTTTATACAGATTTTTCACTTGCTTGGTTAGTCACACCAGTGCACTTAATGTTATTTGTGGCTATTGCAAGGTTGTTTTTTTTTTTTTTTTTTTTTTCCTAATTTCTTTTTCAGCCCTCTTGTCTTTTGTGTACAAGAGGGCTTCAGATATTTTTTTAGTAACTTTGTATTCAGCCACTTTGCTTAAGGTGTTTATCAGCTATAGTAGTTCTCTGGTAGAATTTTTAGGGTCACTCATGTATACTATCATATCATCTGTGAATAGTGATACTTTGACTTCTTTTCTGCCTTGTATTCCCTTGATTTCCTTTAGTTGTTTTACTGCTCTAGCTAGAACTTCCAGTACTATGTTGAAGAGAAAGGAGAGAGGGGAAAACTTAACTTGTCTCTGATTTCAGTGGGATTGATTTAAATTGATTTCCATTTAGTTTGATGTTTGCTATAGGCTTGTTGTATATTATCTTTACTGTGTTTAGGCATGTGCCTTTTATCTCTGATATCTCCAAGACTTTAAACATTAATTGAGCTTGGATTTTATTAAATGCTTTTCAGCATCTATTGAGATGATCATGTGGTTTTTATTTTTCAGTTTGTTTATGTGGTGGATTGCACTGATGGATTTCTGTATATTGTACCTCCCCTACATTCCTAGAATGAAGCCTACTTGGTCATGGTAGATGAGATCTTTGATGTTTTCTTGGATTCATTTTGTGAGTATTTTATTGAGTATTTTTGTTTCAATATTTATAAGAAAGAATGGTCTGAAATTATCTTTCTTAGTGTGTCCCTGCCTTTTAGTTTGCTTTTGTGAGGTTTAGCTATCAAGGTGAATGTGGCTTCATACAAAGAGTTTGGTAATGTTCCTTCTTTTTTTGTTTTGTGATATAGTTTGAAGAGTATTGGCATTATCTCTTCTTTGAAGATCTCTGCTGAAATCATCAGGCTCTGGGCTTTGTTTGGCAGGGAGAGTTTTGATTACTGCTTCTATTTCATTAGGGCATATAGGTCTATTAATTTAGTTACCTGATCCAGATTCAACTTTGATAAGTGGAATCTAGCAAGAAAATATTCTATTTCATTTAGATTTCCAAATTTTGTGGCATATTTTTTAAGGTAAAACCTAATGATTCTTTGAATTTCTTCAGTGTCTGTAATTATACTCCCTTTTATTTTGTGATCTTGCTGATTTGTATAGTGTCTCCCTGTGTTTTAGTTAGTTAGGCTAAAGGTTTGTCAATCTTTGTCATTTTCTCCAAGAACCTGCTCTTGCTTTTGGTTATTCTTTGAATTGTTTTCTTTGTTTGTAATTTATTGATTTCTGCCCTAAGTTTGATTATTTATACTCTTCTTGTGTATGTCTGCTTCCTTTTGACTAAGTCTTTCACATGTGTTGTTATGTTGATTTGAGATGCCTCAGATTTCTTTATGAAGGCACTTAGTTCTATGAACTTTCCTCTTAGAATTACTTTCATTATGTCTCATTAGTTTGGGTAAGTTGTGCCTTCGTTTTTGTTAAATTCTAGAAAGTCTAATTAGTTTATTTCTTCCATAATCCAGCTGTCATTGAGTAGAGTTCAGTTTCCATGCATATGCAAGCTGTTTACTATTTTTTGTTACTATTGAGGTCTAGCTTTAGACCATGTTGTTCTAATATAATACAAGGGATTATATTGGTATAATGTTTTTTTTTTGGAATGTATACAATTTACCCTTGTTCATTCAAATGCTGATTTCTCTCCTCCACTGTCTGGTTTCAATCCAGGTATTGCATTGTGATGCTTTTTCTAAGCATCACCTGTCTCAAGTTTGCATAAACATGCCACCATTTGTTCTCTATATTGTCAATTAAAACAACCAGCCCCAATACTGAGCAATGGAGAGGATAGGGTGAAACATCCTGGTCCAGAGTGGGAGGAAGAGGTAGGAGGCAGGAGAGGAGAAGAGAATCTGCAGGAGAGGTCTTCGCACCACATGCAGAAATTAACTGGAAATAAAATATAACAAAAAGCAAGTATGAT
>JAEOAE010001846.1:0-27590 GCA_036365155.1 Meriones psammophilus
TATGGGTTTGTCTATCTTGCTGATTTTCTCAAAGAACACACAATTTATTTTATTGATTTTTGAATTGTTCTTTATTTCTATTTTATTGATTTGAGCCCCACTTTTGATTGTGTCTTGATCTCGTCTTCTTGGGTGTGATTATTTGTTTGGCTTCTACAGTGTTCAGGTGTACTGTAAATTGCTAATGTGAAATCTCTCAAACTTTTTAATGTCAGCATTTAGTGCTATGAACTTTAATCTTTGCACTGCTTTCATTGTATCCTATATATTAGGGGATGGTATATATTCCTTTATTTTGAATTACAGAAAGCCTTTCCTTTCTCTACTTATTTAAGTCTTTGCTGGTTTTCATTCTGTGAAAAACTGTTCAGTTTCCTTGAGTTTGCAAGCTTTTTGTTGATTATGTCCAGATTCGGTCCCTAGAGTTCTAATAGAATATAAGAAGTTATTTCCATTTCCTTATGTGTGTTGAGACTTGCTTTGTGTTTAAGTATGTGTGCAGTTTTGAGTTTTTAACAAATCTACTTTATTTAGGGTTATTAAATACTCCTACTGCCCTTCCAATGCCTCAATAATGGGTAAGAGTAAAAGAAGGGAAGTAGGAAGAGGGGCCAGAGTACTCTCTGTTACTTCTTGATGGGTAGGGTCATAGAGTAGTTATCTTTTGGCGGGGGAGGCAATACCAATATCTGTAGTAAAGAAATCCAGGAGTCCAGGTAACCAGCAAATCAGCAAACAGCAGATGCATCAGGAAGAACTGGTAGCAACCATACTTTTCTAAGCAGCTGCTAATTCTTCCTCTTGGCTGCCATATTCATATCCCTCAAAGTCCTCAGAATTCAACTAATTCCATCAGGCAAAGACCATGCTCTGCAGGAGACACTTAACATATGTGGACAAACTAAACCCTCTCCAACTTGGGATATTAACAAAAACATGTTTACATATCATAAACCAACACATCCACAACACTTCCCCCTTTCCTTTTTAAACAAAAATGTCTTTTTTTCTCTAACACTAATAAACTGTATACAATAAGAATTGAGAGAATTATCAGGTAAGAAATACATTTAAAATGCCCAGTCCATTTGTATTTGGCAATCATGGAAAAAATATTCCACTATCTATCATATCCTAAATTCTGTATCTAATCCACTTTTTTATATGCATCAACCTAAAACATTTATCTATACCTTAAACTTCATTGTAGTAAAACTACGACTATATAGTCTTTAAACGCATCAGAAACACTTTTTTTCTCTAACACTAATAAACTGTATACAATAAGAATTGCGAGAATTATCAGATAAGATTTACTTTTACAATATCCAGTCCATTTGTATTTGTCAATCATCAACCTACAACATTTATCTATACCTTAAGCTTAATTGTAATAAAACTATGACTATCTAGTCTTTAACCACATCAGAAACATGAGAAGGAAAAAAAGTGATACCTAACCATATAGGAAGCATGGAAAAAACAGCTACTAGCACTATAGAAAAGACAGGGACAGTTGACTGCCTGGAGAGTCACCAGAGGTTCCCAGGTGTTGCTGGGGTTTCCAATCTTCAGCCTACTGGTACAGAATATCTGACAGGCTTTTCTGTAAATCAGGAATTTTGAGGTACTGACCACCTAGTCTTTGCAAAATTGGACAGTCAATTTTCCAGTGCCTTGCTGTTCACAGTTTGCTCAGACAGCCTGCTATCAACAGGTAAAGGACAATTTTTTTTCTCTAGTGGTGATCTTGCCACATTTATTATTTTTCATGCCCATTATTTTCTTTGAAGTAGAATAGAGGTGCTTCCAAGAGCAGGTATGTTTCTCTGTCAGAAAATCCCGTTATTATTAAAATATCTTTTAAGTGACATATTGTATAAATTGTTTGAAAACCACTTATTTATCTACCAACATATAGTGCATAATCATAGCTAGCTAGATATATATCAAGCAACGTTGTTTGTGTCTAGCTCTGTACCATCTATTGAAACTTGAAAATGTATACAAGAGACTAAATAAAGCTTATTTCTGTAATTAACTAAAGTGGTATCTAATAAGACTACAAGTATGATCATGTATCAAGGTTTCTAACTACTAATTTGCATTTCTAATCATCCTGAATAATGCTTGCAATAGAGAGAATAAGATTAGAGTTTTAATCTACATTTTCAAATGAGCTGTATACCTACATTAATACATTGAACAAACAAAAGTTGAACAAAATGACTAAAGGCATGAATAATACAACAATCCATACCAATACATAATCTTTAGGTAGAAAATTTAATAATCTACTTTTAACCTGTAATCCTATATCCCTGCACCTTTACTTTTCCCATAATATTGGTTTAAGAAAGAAAGATAACTAAAAGATAAATGACAAAGGTGAAAAAGAAACAAGATTCCTGGTTTTTAACCTTAACTTTTTTTCCCCATTGCCAACATCAATCCATAACTGACCAAAGAACCAACACCACCAAACCACCCTACCTCTTGGGAATGGAGGTGTCATCTTCTTAATATTATATTTTGTTGTCTGGTTGGAAACATCTATACTCCCAAAATTTAAAAACTTTGGACAAACAAATTTCAAAAAAAAAAGCTGAGAATCTTTCTCTTTCCAGTCTCTTTTTTGTCTCTTTAGTCCTCTGGCTAGTCTCCCTGACCACAACCTCAATTTTCTGTCCTAAATCTAAGGACACTATCTCTGTGCAGCCCCTATTCCTGATGTTGACCTAAAGCATTTTGTTTCTTGATGGATCCAGTAACTCAGGAGTCCTGAGTCTGAAATCACCTGGGCTACTCATTTAACCTTCATTGTTATCTGGTCTTTTGCTTTGGAATAAACAAACTTTAAAAATAATATTATAGGTACATTTTTGCATCACGAGGACCAAGAAGCCAACAAGATTCATTTACAATTTTAAGACATTCAAGTATTAGGTAGTAGGAGGCCTTCCCCCTGTCACAAATCTAATCTTTAAAAGTTTGGTTGATCACTATATTTTTTTGTTGTTCCTGATACATAGCCAGCCTCCTGACCATATTACCATTTCAAAAATATATGCAGGTTACCATTCTGCTGGATTGACACTTACCTCCATCCAAAACAATTTGCATAAAACATTTTTTTCTATTCCAGACCTTATAATAAATCAGTTGTAAAATGTTTACATTTTTCTTTATAACCAGTGTCTCAAAGCTGCTATTTTCCTTTCCACCATCATCAAGAAATCTCAAAGTTAACAAAGCATTATTTAGCCTATCCCTGGGGTCTTTACTCTCCTTTTTTTGTTTAATAAGCATCTTTTTTAAAGTACAGTTAGGTTTTTCTACAGCTGTCTCTCCTGTAGGATTGTGTGGTATACCAGTAGTGTGCTTTATATTATAATATGCAAAGAACTGCTTCATCTTACTGGACACATATGCAGAAGGATTATCAGCAGGTATCCCCATAATTGCCATTATTTCTAACAAATGTGTAATTATACAATCAGTAAGTATGGTATGGTTGACATATCTTTTTCTTCCAAATTATGCAAAATGAAACACACCCATCTGCCAGATTTTATTTCTTTTGGTACCCCTAGGGTAACTCCCAGCTGGGAATGGGACACACATAGGACACTTTTTATTATTTCTTTGGCTTTTTGCCAAGTGATAATTTTTTTTCTTTAAACCTTTACTGTTAACATGGTGTTCTCATGAGATTTGAGGCTTTCTAATGAGCCCGGTAGGAGACCACAGTCATCTACACTGCCTTTTTGGTGGCAACATGGGCCACAGACATAAACACAGTAGGACCATAGACCCAGACATGGCCCTTAGTGGCTTCTTGGGTCCAAACATCACCATAGCATCAGGGGGCAGTGCAGACCACTCACATCAGCCTGGTCCTCACTGTCATCATGGCTGCAATTCTACCTTTCTCCACAGTGCAGGTAATGTTTTGTTTTTCTATCTTTCTCATCTTTTCATCACATATTTTTTCCTCATACTGGCACCTATGCCTGCCCTGCCTAAATGCCATCATTTGATTATCAGGAGAGTAAGACATAGAAAATGCCAATGGCCCTAGAGGATGTTTGCAAAATTGCTACTTCTGATCTGACACCCACAGAGGCAGTACCCACAGGATCCTAACGCCTCACTCCATCTCTGAAAGCTGGACTGGAGGCTGCTTCTTGGACTCTGGAAAACTACTTTAAAGATGTTTTGAACAGTGCACTGTGGCTAATGTCTTAACATGCAAATCAGCACTGAACAGCTTGACTTACTACTCAAAGGACACCTGCACTTGTGTCACCCTGTGGCAGTTAGGATTAGCAAAGATTTCCCTAGATACTTTAAGTATATCATGATAATTTTCTGGCTAGTGTCATGGAAACATCATGTTCAGTTATTCTGAATTTCTATGTCAGAGCTCTCCTGAAAAGTATATGGGTTACAGGAGTACTTTCATCCCTCAGAATGGAACTTTTAAAAAAGTTCTTTGTGGTTTTTAAGTTACCACACTCCTGATGATCTATTCGTTTTATATATATATATATATATATATATATATATATATATATATATATAATTTCTTACTATTTATTCACTTTGTAGCCCAGCTGAAGCTCCATCCTTGTTCCTTCTTTTCCCTTACTCCCTTCCTTATCTCTTCCCAGACCCCCTCTACTCCACTTATAGTGGAGGACTTCTTCCATCTGACCCTACCTTATCAGGTCTCATCAGAATTGTCTTTCATATTCTTCTTATGTGGCCTGGTCAGGCTGCTGTCCCCTCAGGTGGACATGATCAAAGAGCCAGCCACTGAGTTCATGTCAGAGACAGCCCCTGTTCCCCTTACCAAGGATCCAATTTGGAGACTGAGCTGTCACTGGCTTCCTTTGTACAGGGGGTCCACATTATCTCCATGAATAGCTCTTGGTTGGAGTATCAGTCTCAGATTTTTTTGGTTCTGTTGTTCTTCTAGTAGAGCTCCAGACCCTTCCAGGCCTTTCTATCTCCCCCTACTTTCATAAGATTCTCTGCCCTCTGCCCAAGGTTTAGGTATGAGTCTCAGCATCTGCTTTAATACCCTCCTGGGTAAAGTCTTTCAGAGGTCCTCTGTGGTAGGCTCCTGTCTTTTTCCCTATTTTCACCTTCCAATGTCTATCCCATTTGCCTTTCTGAATGAATATTGAATATCTTACCCAGGGTCCTCTTTCTTGCTTAGCTGTTTTTTTTTTCTTTTTGGTGTACAGATTTTAGTATGATTATCCTATATTATGTCTAATAACCACTTATAAGTGAGTCCATACCATGTGTCTCTTTCTGCTTCTGGGATAGCTCACTCAGGATGATCTTTTCTAGTTCTATCCATTAGCCTGCAAATTTCATGATTTTCTTGTTTTTCATAGCTGAGTAGTTTTCCATTGTGTAGATGTACCATTCCTCCACTGAGGGACATCTAGTTTGTTTTCAGACTCTGGCTATTATGAATAAAGCTGTTATAAACATAGTTGAGAAAAATGTCCTTGTAGTATGGTGGAGCATCATTTGGTAGCACTATTCCAAATTTTCTGAGGAAGTGCCAGATTGATTTCCAATTGGTTGTACAAGTTTACATTCCCACCAGCAATGGAAGAGTGTTCCCCTTTCTCCACATCCTCTACAGCATGTGTTGTCACTTGAGGTTTTGATCTTAGCCATTCTGTCTGAATGGTGTAAGATGGGATCTCAGAATTGTTTTGATTTGTTTTTACCTGTTGTCTAAGGATGTTGAACATTACTTTGTTTTTCCACCATTTGATATTCCTCTGTTGAGAATTCTGTGTTTAGCTCTGTACCTCATTTTTAATTGGATTATTTGGTTTGTTGGTGTCTAATTTCTTGAGATCTTTATGTATTCTGGATATTAGCCCTATGTTTGATATTGGGTTGGTGAAGATCTTTTCCCTGTCTGTAGGCTGTTGTTGTTGTTGTTGTTGTTGTTCTGTTTATGGTGTCCACCCCTGCTCTGATATAGCCGACAGGCAGTTCAGGCTCCATATGATTTCCTGAGTAAAGGGAACAGGGGCTGTTTCTGTCATGAACTTGGTTGCCTGCTCTTTGATCACTTCCTTCTGGCAATGAAGGAAGAGGATCCAGGCAGACTTGATGAGACTTGATAAGCTAAAGTCAGATGGCAGGGGAAGGGAACTCCCCATTACAGTGTGCTAGGAGAAGGGGATTTAGGGGAAGAGAGAGGGAGGTGGGACTGGGAGAAGTTGGGGGAGAGGGACTACAATTGGGATAAACTGTATTTTTTTAAATTAAAAGAAGAGTTAAAACATTTTCTTGTGTTTATTTTATGTGCAGATATAGTTTTTCTGCATGTGTATCTGTGCACCTCATTTGTCCCTGTCCACCTCGGATCCCAGAAGAGTATATTGGATCTCCTGGAAGTTGAGCTGCAGATGGTTGTGTGATGCCATATGAATCCTGAAATCTAAACCTATGTCCTTTGCAAGAGCAAGAAGGGCTCTTAACCACTGTTCTATCTCTCTATCCCGTGATATTATTATTATTATTATTATTGTATTTCATAACAACAACATGTTTGCACTGTGATACTTCTTACCAAGAAAACAGCCAGGTTTAATAAGATAAAGTAAAAAAGAATGCATCATGGTTAGACTAGTAAGGCAAGTTGGCTTCACTAAGAAGCTTTAATCTTAAAGGAGGCGGGGGTTGGGGAAGACAGTGAGCACAGGATGAAGAGTGAGGCTGGAAACCTAAATTTGGAATGAACAGGCATCACTGAGGATAAGGCAGGGCTTTCCATCTTCTCACTCCAAACAAGTGGTGAATGAAAGAAAAATGATTTCCTCAAAACCCCAAGACCAAGTTCTCAAGACAAGTTCTCAGTGCAGATGAAGTTTGTTTGCCCAGAGGAACAGGGCGCAGGAATAAGAGACAAACAAGGACGATAGAGGAAGAAGAGAACAAGGGAGAGGGGGGATGTTCAAGGGAGAGTGGTAAGGGTTGTTTGTCTCACAGAGGAGACAGACATGGCACATGGGAAAATGACAGCTTAAAAATGTACCCATGTTAGGATGAGGTGTTTAATTTTAATTAGACATGCTAATTTGGTGAGCCAATGGAAGCCTTTGGTTGCTCAACTTTAATACTTTTATAGCTGAACTTGGTAGTCAGCCTTAGGTGAGGGATTGACCAAAAAAGGTAAGAGACTTGGGAGCTAGCTTCAGGAATGCAATCTAAAGGATTGTAGCAAGGCAGAGGTAACTGGGGAGACGGATAATGCCTGCCAGAGCCATGCACACTGCTCTCAAGCTGGCCTGAGTCCTTTCAGTGAACCTACCTGAAGCCTTCACAGACATGTTTTACCATGTAACTATAATGCTACCTCAGAATGCTTGATTCCTGCTAATCAGCATCTAGCTTAAGAGTACCAGTCTTTGGTCAGAGTGTCAGATATTCTGGCAGGTTTTACTAGGAAATCCGGCTGGAGAGTGATGACGGACTTTGTGTCCCTCTGGGCATTCACCATCAATTCTATACAGAGCCACAGCCCTTAAAACAAAACCCAGGTTAGTTGGAAAGTGAAGCTTTTTCACAGTAGGCATTTCCCTTCTTTATGACACCTTAACTGAAGGCATTGCCAAAGGTTGAACACTGTGTACAAAGCAAGGGAAAGGCAAATGTTTCTGCTTCCAGGTGTTTGACAGGAGATAAGCCCATATATCAAAAGCCAGCTTCTGATATGGTCATGGGAAAAGACTGAGACAGGCATGTGCAGAGTTGGCTATGCAGGACAAAAACTCAAATAGAGAGAAGAGGGGATTCGAACCATGGACCTTCACACTGAAAAAATATGATGCCTTACCAATTGACCCACTAAGATTTTTATGAACTTCTCTGCAGCCAGGGCTTCTTTCTAGCTAATGTCCCTGTTTAACCATTGGATTACATTCTTGAAACTACTCTCCCAAGATATATTCTCTTATGTGGCCACTTCCTTCTCCTGAGGCTGACTACCAAAGTCCAGCTATCAAAGTATTGAAGTCCAGCAATCAGAACAACCCTTTGGTTCACCTAACTAGCATATTCAATTAAAATTAAACATCTCATCCTAATATTCTACAATGAACCAGGTATGTATCAACTGAATGTCTAAGTAAGTCTCTGTCATTTTAAGTGATACAAAAACCATTTAAATTTTACTTTCTAGTCAAGTTTCTCCTCCTTGGCTCTCTGATAACCTTGGTGGCTAGTTGTAGCTCTAACAGCAGCAAACTCTAGCTGCTTGATCTGTCTACTTCTTTTGTACAGTTTACCTTACTGACAGGCTTCACACTAAGAAAGATGTGAGTTTCTAAAGGTTATGAGACAAAGGCAAGTAAGTTATATATGTCAAGAAAAAAAGCAAAGGATACAAGTTATGCAGGTCTAAGACATATAGGTCTATAGTTATGACAGTCCAAGAAAATGTGTTATGGTCTGATGATATGAATGCCTGAGAAAGTGATTTATATATCTGAGAGAATAATTTAAAGTGTATAAAGAATTATTTTAGATTTATTTTCTTCTCTCTATGCTACTGTTGGGGCTTCACTCCCCCTCTCCCTCACCTATAGTCAGAATTCACAACGAGTCCTCCAGGCCCCTCCAGTCTTTTCCCTTAAATTGCTCCTTTCAAGAAATTTTACTACTCATTTCCTAATGTCCTCTTACCTTAGTAGGAAGATGTCTTCTCCAGAGTTGACATAAATTTTGCTTTTCTGCCCCTGATAATAGCTCCCAAGATACTCCTGAGTCCCTCCATTTCCTTCCTTAGACTCTATTTGTACACTGCCAGTCTCTAAGTCCCCAAACCCATCTTCTCCTCTGCCCACTTCCTGAGTCAATCCCACTGTATGGGATGCTTCTGGCATGTTTTTGTGGGATGAATACAATCTATACTTGTTCATTCAAATGCTGATTTCTCTACCCCACTAGGTGATTTCAATCTGGATATGGCATTGTGATGCTTATTCTAAGCATCACCTGTCTTAAGTTTGTGTAAACATGCCACCATTTGTTCTCTCTATTGTCAATAAGACAACCAGCCCCAATGCTGAGCAATAGAGAAAATAGGGTGGGACATCCTGGTCTGGAGTGGGAGGAGAAGGAATGCAGGGGATCAGCAGGAGAGGACTTTGAATCACAAGGAGATATCAATACGACCTAAGATATGACTAAAAGCAAGTATAATGGGTGAAATCTGAATGTTAGGAAACTAAGCAGGCTTGGAGGTTTAGAATGGCATAACTATTGCCCAGCATTGTGCTCCAGGTTAATTAAATAAATCCTAGTCTCTGTGTGGTGATTTGGGAATACTGCTGGAATACCACTTTTAGAGTTTAGGAATAACATCTGCTTAACTAAAAGATAAATCAATTTTAAATATTAATAACCCACAACAAGATGCCACCTCTCCTTCCTTCACTGTGCGTCATAATCCTCTCTCTATTATACTTACAGACCATTCTGCATACATCTCCAAACTCAATACTCCCTACCCATAATCAGCCTCAAGCCCATCATTCCTACCTCCTTACCCTACAATGCTCACATATTAACAGTCAAAAAAATCAGAACAAAACAAACAAACAAACAAAAATTCTTAAGAGATCTTTATACCGAGTCCTAGATGTTTGTTTCATTAACTGTTGTCTCTTTACATCCTTAAGTCTTTAATCCTTAAACAATCCTCTATCATCCCTGACCACACCACTCCATTTTCAGTCCTATATTTTTTAATAGTTTTTTAAAGATTTATTTATTTACAATGTATAAAGATCTCATTCTAGATAGCTGTATGCCACCATGTGGAATTGAATTCATGACCTCTGGAAGAGAAGCTGGTGATCTTAACCTCTGATCACCCCCTCCAGGCCCCTCAGTCCTATATCTTAAAGACAGTATCTTAAGACTCGTGGATGTCCACTCTCAATGTATTTTTGTCTTCCATAGATGGATCCTGAAACTCAGCAATTTTAACAACTGACCTCACCTATCCAAACCCAGGCATTCAGAGACAGTCCCCATCCACTTGGCCTAGCATTACTATGGACTTGGCCTGCATTCTCCCTCTTCCTCCTGCCTGCTTCAGTATATAGATAACCTCCTGCTTCTCAATCCTTCTCTCTCTAGCCAATCTGACCTCACTCCTCAATTTCCTCACCCATAGACACCTCACTTTAAGAGCACCTTGCCCATCTCCATTCCCCATCTCTACAGTCTCAGCCAGCCTCCTCCATCATAGATCTCTATATACTCCCATATATTTCCCATATCATGTTACTTCTGGACCACCACTTACCTCCCATCCACATACAATTCCTCAAGTGTAAAACATTCTCTCTTCTGTTCCAGCCCTTTGCATCCCAGATATATAGAAACCTTTCCACCCTTAGACTTCCAAAATATACAAACACTGCTCTTAGCCCCTGTTGCCTACCTCTTCACAACTCTAAACAGAATAGTCTACAGCTGACCTTTTTGTCTACACACTCTTGCTTAGCTCTAAAGCTAGCAAATAGCTATGGTTCCCTACTGGCATCCCACCCTCCACAGCTGAGGGTAAAGGCAAAAGCTCCAAGGTCCCCTCTCCTAATCTATTCTCAGCACTGTCTCCCTCAATTCCTAACTTACAAAGGGCTCTACCACCCCTTCCACCTTCTCAGATTTTATCTCTCCAAACTTGTCTTATCAAAGATTTATTGGTCATATTCCTTTCCTATCCTTGCCCCAATCCTTCCACACTTAAACTTTTTGCCACAACATTTCCCAGACCCTCTACACCCCTGACTGAAAGTCTGTAAAGAGCTCCTGTCTCTTCCTTTTACACACAGGAAGGTCTGATAGCTACCTCTCTTATAATTTTTATATGGCTGTCAGCTCCTTACTGTCAGACTGGCACATCAGACTGACCCCCCCCCATTATTATTATTCATCCTCAACTTCTGTCTCTTGTGTTATTGAGATCACCCATTCTCTACAAACCTCATTTTTCTTCTCACACTCCTACTTTTTCTCTGCTCAAATGATTTTCAAGCATTTGCTGCCAAATGACTCCTGTAAATTAATTGCCTAGATGTCTTAGACATCAAACACACTAAACAAATCTTAAATCCTAATTTAAGATTACACCTATTTACAAGATGTAACCAAACCCAAGCCATTCCTCTTTCTCTGCCTCTCTCTCTGTCTCTGTCTCTCTCTCTCTCTCTCTCTCTCTCTCTCTCTCTCTCTCTCTCACACACACACACACACACACACAGACATATGATTAAACCCTCACTTGGGTCAAGGTCATCCAACAAACTCTTTACTCAACTCATTAGTGCCTCCTACTGTTTTCTCTCTGCCTCTTCTTCTAAGCCATTGCTTAGTCACAATCCCTCTTACTGACAATACCATAGTAACCAATGCCCTATCCCCACTTCTGGCTTCTTGCATCCTTGGCCATCTAAGCCACCCTTTGGGAACAAAAGGTTAGTGCTTTCAACCTTCCCACATCAACCCCCCCCCCCGAAAAAAAAAAAAAAAAACTTTTACAGATTGTTCCTCCCACTGTCTGTCAAGACCCTTCCCAATCTTGCATGGTCTTAAAATATCTCAATTAAAATAACCTACCTAAACACCCATTAAAGACAAGACTATTTTGATGCAATCAAAACTTAAGAAATTATATCCTCTCCAACACAACCAGACCTTGCATTCAAATAACAGTTGTTCCAAATTAACCTTATAACCAATTATTAACCTTATTAACCAATCTAAATTCTCTTGGATCTCCTCAAGAACTATCAAACAGAGAGAGATGCCTATTTACTGATCCCCACATTCCTCCCTCTGTTTAATTAAAAAGTGAAGAACTAGGAAGGACGGTGATGATGGGAAGGGCTTAGGAGCAACTTGTGCTCTTCAAGCTACTGCCTGCTGATTAGGAGCATGGCCATTCTTGTGGTACTGCCCCAAGAATTTGAGGGGGGGCGGTCATTGTCATCTGGTTGTGTTGGCAGAGGTTGATAATCCTGTAAGAGTAACTAATTAGTGGTTTGGTTAGAGATTTTTTGCTTCTGTGTTGAAGGAATGTAGAGAAGTTAATAAACAGGCTGCATGAAGCAAAGTAGAAGACAAGACAAAGAGGTGTGAGGAAGGGCAGAATCCACTTTCATATGAGGCTCTCAAAGGCCCAGGAATTAGAGGTCTAGAGCTGTTCCCTTTGGTTTTGTAGATATGTCTGGAGTTGATGGATTTTGCCTTTTACTATACCACACTATTTCACATAAAAACAGCATTCTTCTTGGAAGAAGATGCAAAGACTACATTTTTTTTTTTACGAGATCTAATCATCTTTGTATAATGTTCTTGTGGAATGTATACAATTTACCCTTGTTCATTCAAATGCTGATTTCTCTACCCCACTATCTGGTTTCAATCTGGACATTGCTTTTTCTAAGCATCACCTGTGTCAAGTGTAAACTTGCGACCATTTGTTCTCTGTATTGCAAATAAAAACAACCAGCCAATGCTGAACAATAAAGAGAATAGGGTGGGATATCCTGGTCTGGAAGGGAGGAAAAAGAAGCAAGTGGGAGGAGAGATCTGAGAGGGGAGGACTAAGGACTAGGAAACACCAGGAGAAATGAACCATACCTAAGATATTACTAAAAAGCAAATATAATATTTTAAATCTGAATGGGAAAAAGCTATGCAGGCTTGGAGAATTAAGATGGAATAATTATTGCCCACCCTTGTGCTCTAGGTTAATTAAATACTAGCCTCTGTGTGGTGATTTGGGTATACAAATGGTTTAACAATAACTGTAGTTTAACTAAAATATAAGTCAACATTAAATTTTAATATTCATCAATACAAACTCATCATTTTGAAGTACTATTGCTGCCAGTGAGTCTATCTGTCCTTGGAGAGCTAGTATTTTCTCAGCCATTTTCTGGAGATGGTGGCTGAACTGGAAAGAAAGCTGATAATATAAAATTAGTGACGCGTCTAGTCTTGCTGTCCAGGTTGGACAGCTGCTGTGATTCATGCAACAGCCATGAGAGGTTGGATTTGCATTGCCCTCTTATCCCACCAGGCAGCTATTGCATCCACAACTGGGATCAGTAAGCTCCTTTTCATTTATCACAACCAGCTCACGGAAGAGGAGCACCAGCATGCAAACTTCTGACCAACTAGCAGGTAGACCTTCTTTAATTCTCCCATCACCAGGGATTGGGTAATTAGATGTATTTTCTCTGGATCTGGGTTGTACTTATTGGCAAATCACTGTGTGGCAGTGGTAGAGTTTTCCCATCTGGGATCCCAAGTGTCTTGAATGTTGAAGTAGAGAGTCTTTCTATACAGGTGAAGGAGCTTCTTTTGTGCTGGTGTGTGGATCTGTCAAGAACAGTATGGGCTGCCTCCATATCTATCCAGCCATTTCCTGCAATAATCTTTTGAGTGATCATAGAGAAAACAAACACAAATTCTTTCAAATAAGAGAGGAAGGGTAGATGTGGGGGTGACTGGTATTTCAATCGGCTCCTGACAGTCTCCCATAGAGCAATTTCCTAAACCTATTTCGAGATACTGTTTTTATCAATGACTGTTTCTTGAACTTCGAATCTCCTTATATAGGGATTACTTACCCTGGGCAGAAACAGACAAGAGGGAGAGAAGGAAGAATGCATACCAATCAATTTGAGTCAAATGCAACTGCTGCAGCAAGGCCTTATTCCTCTGGAGCCAGAGACAAGGTGGTTAGTCTTGGTATCCTCTGGAGCTTGAGGGAACAGGGTCCTGTTGGAGTTAATATGTATAAGGGGGCATTCACTATCTTGTGGAAGGGGAGTAAGAGGCTTGAGTTGAAACAGATGAATCAAATGAGAGAAGCCCACAGGCTTGGCAGATGTGGGGCTCACAAGAATTATCTTGAAAGGGCCCTGCCATTTAGGAGAAAGAGATGAGAGGTGTTGATCTGGCGGGGAGAGAAAGACCAGGTTCCTGATGTTAATAGGAGATTGAAAGGTGTTTATTGTGGCCATAGTAAACAGTAGTCAGCAGAGTTCCATAGAAGAGAATGAAGACAACAGTGTAAGGGAGTAAGTAAATGGTCAGAAAGAGGATAAGATTTAGCTGAAAGACAAGAAGTTAGAGCCGGTTGTCCATACATGAGGTGAAAGGGCAAGATGGACAGAGGTTTTTGGGGGAGAGCTCATAGCCTGAAAAGCACCAGGGGTAAAAACCCAAGCAAGATGAAGCTCTTGTGATAGTTTAACAAGGGTATTTTTCTAAGGATCAGTGAGTTCTGTCTTTCTTGAGGACTAGGCTGATATAGGGTCTGAAAATATGAAGGAATATTAAGGGCTTTAGATAAAGTCTGGGAAACCTGAGAAGTGAACTCAGGACCACTCTCTGACTGGAAAGAGGTGCAGATTTCAAAACGTGGGATAATCTCATGGAAAAGGAGATCAGAAACTGTCTGAGTTCTTTTATTAGTAGTGGGAAATTCCTCCACCCTTTGTGAGAAAGTGTCCAACAAGATCAGAAGATAATGGACACATTTGACTGCTGGCATGTGGGAAAAACCAAATTGCTAGTCAGTCCAGGGAATAGAGCCTCTAGCCTGGTGGGTATGGAAATGGGGGCTATGATATCCTGGGTTAGGATCTGAAATTTACCAGATTTTACAAGAGGCAGTAATAGTCTTTAGACACAAGTCCTCAGGGGTGAGTTTCAGGTGGGTCTTAACAAAGTTAGACAAGGCTTGGCTGTTAGGATGTAAGAGCTGATGCAAACAGGACAGAATCTGACAAGGGTCAGGAGATGAAAGGGGAGATGCAGGTTTGTAGTATAAGGCTGTCCTTTGGAGGATGACACAAGTTTAGGCCTTGAAGTGTTGCAGATCCAAGTGCCTTGTCAGCCTGTTTATTTCCTTTGGAAATAATTGAATCGTCCATCCAGTGGGACTATTGGCTATGATAAGGTGGGAGGCTTCTAGCATGGCTATAATTTGGCCTGCCTTGGTTACAGATCTTCCCTTAGCTGTAAGTAACCCACGCTCTCTCCAGATGGCAGCATGGGAGAGAAGAATACAAAAGGCATATTCTGAGTCTGCATAGATGTTAAGGGGTTGTCCCTGGGCCAAAAGGAAGGTATGGGTAAGAGCTCTTAGTTTGGCCTGTTGATTTGGTTTGGATAAGGAGAGCTTGTGTCTCAACCACCTCAGTATCCAATCCTATAGCATAACTTGTTTTTGTTTGTGTGTTTGTTTGTTTTTAATTTTTTGTTTATTTCAATTTATTCACATTATATCCCCACTGTAGCCATCTCCCTCATCCCTTCCTAATCCTGTCCTCCCTCCCTATTCTCCTGCCATGTCCATTACCCAGTCCACTAATTGGGGAGGTCCTCCTCCCCTTACATCTTACACTAGCCTATCAGGTCTCATCAGGACTGGCTACATTGTCTTCTTCTGTGGCCTGGTAAGACTGCCCACCGCCTCACTCCACAGGGGGAAGTGATCAAAGAGCTAGTCACTGAATTCATATCAGAGACAGCACCTATACCCTTTACTAGGAAACCCACTTGGACACTGAGCTGCCATGAGATACTTTTGGGCAGGGGTTCTAGGTTATATCCATGAATGGTCCTTGGTTGTAGTATCAGTCTTAGAAAAGACCCTTGTGCCCAGATATTTTGGTTCTGTTGCTCTCCTTGTGGAGCTCCTGTCCTCTCCAGGTTTTACTATCTCCCCCTTATTTTATAGGATTCCCTGCACGTTTCAAAAAGTTTGGCTACAGTCTCAGCATCTGCTTTGAGACACTGCTGGGTAGAGTCTTTCAGAGGCCCTCTGTGGTAGGCTCCTGTCCTGTTGCCTTTTTTCTCCTTCTTTCCATGTCCATCCTCTTTGTCTTTAGATGATCAATCCTCACTAAGAAAAACAAACCTTCTTTATTTAGGGTTATAAATTGCTTCTACATCCTTTTAACTCTTCAACACAGCATAAGAGGGAAAGAAGGATAGTGGGAACAGGGGGCATAGCTCCCTCTGCTTCTTTCCTCTGAGTATGGTCTCATGATTCTTTTGGAGACAATACCAATATCAGACTTCCAGAAACCCAGAAGTCCAGGTAACCAGAAAATCAGCAAATAGCAAACGCAGAAGCCAGATGAACCAGCAGCAAACAGTCCTCCACCAAGCAGCTGAGCCTTCTTCCTCTAAGTGCTCATATTTATACCATTCAAATCCTCAGAATTCAAATAATTCAACTACTTCCACCTATCAAAGACCACATTTCTAATGACACACTTAACAGATGTGAACAAACTAAAACCTCCAACTTGAAATTTTAGCAAAAACATGTTTACCTATCATAAACTATTTATCTCTATGATCTATCTACTGGGTGAGAGTGGATGTTAAAATCTTTCGCTACCAGTGTGTGGACGTCCATAGTCCATATGTAATTCAAACTATAGTAGTAATTATTTTACAAAGTTGGTGATCTTGTGTTTGATGCTTGACTTCAAAAATTGGAATGATATTTTGTTGGGTTTGTGCATTGAGAAGTATGTAGTATCCTTCCCATCTCTAATGATTAAAATTGGTTTGAAGCCTAATTTGATATTAAAATATGTACATTCCATAAGTGTGTGGGATTATTTCTGGGTCTTTTATTAGATTTCATTCATCCACCAGATGGTTTCTATGACAGTACAATACACTTTTTACTGCTCTTGCTCTATAGTACAGCTTGAGATCAAGGATGGAGATATCTCCAGAAGATCTTTTATTCTAGAGGATTTTTTTTAGCAATTCTGGGTTTCTTCTTATTCCATATAAAGTTCAAAATTTTTCTTTCAAGGTCTGTAAAGAATAGTGTTGATAATTTGATGGGAATTGCATTGAATCTGTGCATTGCTTTTGACAAGATGGCCGTTCTACTGTGTTAATCCTGCCAAGCCATGAGTATTGGAGATCATTCCATCTTTTGATACCTTCTTCTATTTCTTTCTTAAAGACTGGGAGTTCTTTTCATGCAAGACTTTGACTTGCTTGAGTAGAGACACACCAAGGTATTTTACGTCCTTTGTGGTTATTGTGAAGGAATTTCTTTCTCAGCCCATTTGTCTTCTATATACAGCAGGGCTGCTAGTTGTTTTTTTTTTTTTTTTTTTTTTTTTTTTTTTTTTTTTTTTAAGTTAATTTTGTATCCAGCCACTTTACTAAAGGTGTTTATGAGTTGTAGAGATTACATGGTAGAATTTTGGAGTCACTCAAGTATACCATCTTATCATCTGCAAATAGTGATACTTTGACTTTTTCCTTTCTGAACTGAATCCCCCTGATCTCCCTTATTTGTCTTATTTCTCTATCAAGGACTTCAAACTATGTAGAGAAAAATGGAGAGAGTGGGCAGCCTTGCCTTTTCTCTGATTTCAGTGGGATTGACTTAAGTTTTTCTCCATTTATTTTGATGTTTAGGTAGGTGATGTATATCCCTGATCTATCCTGGACTTTAAACATAAATTAATGTTGAATTTTATCAAATGCCTTTTTAAGCATCTAAAGACATTATCATGTTTTTTTTTTTTTCTTTCAGTTTGTTTATATGGTGGATTACACTGATGGATTTCAGTATATTGAAACACACCTGCATACCTGGGATGAAGCCTACTTGGTCATAGTGGATGATATAAGGCATCTACCTAAAGGCAATATAGAACAAGCCTATAGGCAACATCAAACTAAATGGAGAGAAACTTAAATCAATCCCACTGAAATCAGGGACAAGTCAAGGCTGCCCACTGTCTCTGCATCCCTTCAACATAGTACTTGAATTCTTACCTAGAACAATAATACCACTAAAGGATATCAAGGTTATTCAGTTTGGAAAGGAAGAAGTCAAAGTATCACTATTTGCAGATGATATAATAGCATACACGAGTGACACTAATAATTGTACCAGGGAACTCCTACACCTAATAGATACCTTCAACCAAGTGGCAAGATACAAAATTAACAACAATAACAACAACAACAACAAAAAACAGTAGCCCTCCTGTTTACAGAAGGCAAATGGGCTGACATGAACTCAATGACTGGCTCTTTGACCTCCCCACCTCCCAAGGGAGGAGCAGTACTGTTAGGCCACAGAGGAGGACTGTGCAGCCAGTTCGGAAAATACCTGACAAAAGCGAGTCATATGAAAGGGGAGGAGGTTCTCCCCTATTAGTGGACTTGGAAAGGGACAGGGAGGAGATAAGGGAGGCAGGGTGGGATTGGGGAGGGAATGAGGGATACAGCTGGGATACAGAATTAACAAAATGTAACTAATGAGAAAAATAAAATTATGGAAGAAAAAGAAAAACAAAACAAAACAAAACAAAAAAAAAGAAATTAGGGAAACAACATCCTTCACAGTTACCACAAAGGGCATAAAGTACCTTGGTGTAACTCTAATCAAGCAAGCCAACGTCATTTATGAAAAAAACTTCAAGTCTCTGAAGAAAGAAAGAGAAGAAGGTATCAGAAAATGGAAAGATCATGGCTTGGCAAAATTAACATAGTAAAAATAGCCGTTCTGTAAAAGCAATCTACAGATTCAATGCAATTTCCATCAAATTACCAACACAATTTTTACAGACCTAGAAAGAAAAATTCTCAACTTCATATGGAATAACAAGAAACCCAGAATTGCTAAAACAATCCTCTTCAAGAAAAGATCTGGAGATATCTCCATTTCAGATCTCAAGCTGGTTGCCACTGTAATAAAGACTATGACTGGACCTGCAGCTTATGGTGACCTTCTCTCCTGTTGATACAGCCAGGGAGGATGGAGACTGAGTCATCACGATGTCTGCACAGGCACCTGCAATCAGTAATAGAGCAACAGTAATAAAAACTGCATGGTAATTGTATAAAAACCAGCTGGTGGATCATCGGAATTAAAAATAAGACCCTTAATTAAACTAACTAACTTCTTAACTTCTAACATTTGTTTAAATCAAAAAAGGAAAAGTATAAAATCATCATCTGGCACTATGATTTCCTAAGTTCATCTGAACAGCAGTACATCTTCATAAAGATCCTGTATGAGATCTCCTCGACCAGGACAGGTAAATTCCCAGGAAATGATGGCAGTGAAGGTATCTTTCATACTGTGCCAGAATTTTGAGAGATACAGTAATAGCAGCACAGAAGAAGGTGGTTTCAATTAGAGGAAGAAATGCCAAAGACAGAATTTCTGCCTCTATTTACCTCTACTGAAGGCCTAGGGAAAAAATAAAAAAAGAAACTTGGTTGCCTTCCAGAAAGCCTGGATGTCTTCTGAATCCCTTTTCTTGAACATCTCCTGACAGGAAAGAAGAAATAGCAGGAACTGAAAGGCAAAATGAATGTGTGTACATATGGTCAAAATACATGTTATATTGGAAAGATATGACTTTCATGAATATTGTGTTCAATGAATTAACACCCATAAAAGACTTTAAAGGACAGCAAGATAACTCATATGGCAAAGATACTTTCCACTAAGCTTGGTATCAAACCTGAGTTTGATCCCCAGAAACAAAACAAAAAATGAGTCATGTCTAAATTGTCCTCTGACTTCCACAAACATGCTATGTCATATGTGCACCTATAAATATGCACTCACAGACACACTAATGCACACTCAAATGCATGTAGACAAATGTAACTAACTAAAATGTAATAAAATTAAAAGAATTTATGGAAAGTAAAAGAATAAGCACCAAAAAGGAAGGAGTGAAGGAAAGAAGGAAGAAAGGAAGGAAGGGAAGGAGGAAAAAAAAACCTATAATCTAGAAAAAGCAAGAAATGTACACTTTCCTAGAGCCTCCAAATTGAAATGAAGTTTTCTATTATCATCACATCAGCCCAAAGAGTGTAATGTATATCAAAAATCCAACACTATAAAATAATAAATCTCTTATATTCAAGCAGCAGTTTGTGGTAATGTGTTACAAAAAAAAATAAGAGGTTTTTTTGTTTTGTTTTGTTTTTTGTTCTGTGTTGTTTTTTTTTTTTTGCATTTTCATATAAATGTTTTTCATACCAAAAGGGATAAGGGATAAGAGAACTGACAATTTTGTACTGGGCTTTAAAATTTTTCATCACTTTTTCAGGCACACCTTCTATCAGGGAAAAAGGGGAAGTGTGCAGGGTAGGGCTGTGTGTGGTGCAGGCAGCTGGTGAGACTCTCAAGGTTTGTGTTGGAAGCTGAACCACTGTGGGAGGATCATTAATACCCTGCTGACAGTAATAAACTGCCAGATCGTCATTCTGCACACTGTTGATGGAGAAAGTGAAATCTGTCCCAGATCCACTGCCTGTGAAGCGATCAGGGACCCCAGTGTGCCGAGTCGATGCCCAGTAGATCAGCAGTTTAGGGTATTGCCCTGGTTTCTGCTGGTACCAGGCCAAGTAGTTCTTTTGGTTGCCACTGTAATAAAGACTCTGACTGGACCTGCAGCTTATGGTGACCTTCTCTCCTACTGACACAGCCAGGGAGGATGGAGACTGAGTCATCACGATGTCTGCACAGGCACCTGCAATCAGGAATACATAATGAATATGCATATAAAACCAAACACAGACTGTAAAACAATTGTGATATTTGTCATTTAATGTCTTTGTGCTATAAACTTGTCAGAGTATTATTATGTAATAACACTCTGGCACACTCTAAATTTATTTTCTGCAAAGAAGTGACTCTGCAAAGATTATAATGATTTGAGTTTCTCACCAGACACCAAAATCAGCAGAGATATGAGCACCTGGGTCTGTGACTTCATCTTGCTCCCCCTGTTGTCTGATGCAGTTCAGTTCTTACTGCAAAGTCCTGGTTTATAAATTCTCAGCAGCCAGTCTGGTCTGTAAGGGGCCCCATGCAAAACAGTCAGCAAATACAAAAGCAAATGCCTCTGCAGTGTCTGTAAGTGTAGCTGGTGTCAATCAACAGTCAAAAATACTGTTAGAGAGAGCATGAGCAATCACTGAAAAAGATTGTCTTAACAGTTCTCAGCCCGAAAAGTTTATAGTGGTCTAACAGCAGACCTGGGTTAAAATCCAAGACCTATTTAAATCAATTGACTTCTGGAGATACATTAGTAGAGATATCTCAGACTGACAGTCCTAGGGATATGACAGGTTGTGTTTAAAAAATCACAACAATGAAAGTAAAAGAGTAAGAAAACATGTCATAAAAGAAAGAAAGTTTAGAGGGAAGAAAAGATAAAAAGAAAAAAAGAGAATTGAGGCTAAATGTGTTCTATATTACTCATCTCCAAAGCCATTCTTTGGAGCGAAGACAGAGATCAGGACATCAGATAAATGGGCCTTAGTTTCTCTAGATCAACACGGGACTAAGATGCAAAGAACAGCCCAGAATTCACTCTGTGGAAATCCTGGCAGACATTAATTTAAGACTGAGATCAGAGGAACTTTAATCTCAAAGCAAAGGATACCCACCAGAAACTAGCAATTATCTTCCTCACAAAGTCAGTAAATTGAAAGAGTTATCTAAATCTGGATAAATGAAAGGGGAAAAACTGCTTTTTCATGAAGTCTATTCTGTAAACCAACAACACCCTGAGTTTTATTCAGGAGTACAAACCCTGGTGTAATTTAGAAATTAGCAGTATTGAAACTGGATCAAGATGGGCTTCTGACATCATGAACAGGTAAGTCTCTCCAGAAGTGGGCACAGCCATGCTAATCTACTTAACAATTTTATAGAGAACAATCAAACACTACATCAGCAATTGTTGCTATCCAGTGCATAAAAAAGAAAAGTTTGGCTAAGTATAAAAAAAAATCAATAGTGATAAAAGAAATCACAGAACTTGCCAGGACTTCATATTATTGAAATCAGAAAGTATATATAAGAAATAAATTATCCAGGCAGAATTATGTATAAAGTAAAAAGAGAAAATCAATAAATCAAATATTATGGCAAGGGATGGAGATTCACATCTGGAGACACAAAAGCAGGAAACTGGAGACACAAAAGCAGGAAACTCATGAATTTGAGGTCTGCTGGGGTACATACCAACTTCTCGGCCAATCTAATCTATACATGGAGACAATCTCCCAAAAATGTGTAGCATCAATCACCTGGTTACAAGGCAGCTCATGGCATTATCTACCCAACACAAATTATGTATTTGATGTTAATGTTTTACCATTAATCCACAAATATTATTGAAACATACATAATTATTTGTCCAATATGCATTTCCTTCTATTTTTTAGTTACATATATACTTTTTTACATAAACTTTCAGATATAAAACATTAAATAATTTCTGATAAGTACATATGGATTTCCTCTCCAAGCTACCTGTCAGAGCTGAGTGCTCTTTGATACATTTCCCTAGATGTACTAAAGATACAATCATTAGTCACACTTCAGCTTTCAACAGCGTGTACAGCATACTAGTAAATGAAGAGAGATGATGTGAGGGTCTTCTTTTTAACATTCTTTAACAAATTTAATTATTTTTTAATAAACAGTTTATTCACTTTGTATCCCAGCTGTAGACTGCTCCGTCATCCCCTCCCAAGCCTACCCTCCCTCCCTCTTTTTCTCCTATGCCCCTCCTCCTGTCCACCTATAGGAGAGGGCCTCTTCCCCTTCCATTTGACACTAGTCTATCAGGTCTCATCAGGACTGGCTACATTGTCTTCTTCTGTGGCCTGATAAGGCTGCTCCCCACTCAGGGGGAGGTGAACAAAGAGCCAGCCCCTGAATTCATGTCTGTGACAGCCCCTGTTCCTATTACTAGGGAACCCACTTGGATACTGAGCTGCCATGTGCTACATCTGTTCAGGGGTTCTAGGTTATCTCCATGCATGGTACTTGGTTGGAGAATCAGTCTCAGAAAGGCCCAGAATTTTTGGTTGTGTTGCTCACCTTGTGGAGCTCCTGTCCCATCAAGGTCTTTCTATCGCTCCCTTCTTTCATAAGATCCCTACACTATGCCCAAAGGTTGGCTAGGATTCTCAGTATACGTTTTGATACTCTCCTGAGTAGAGTTTTTCAGATGCCCTCTGTGGGAGTCTCCTGTCCTGTTCGCTGTTTTTTCACTCTTCTAATGTCTCTCCCATTTGCCTTTCTGAATGAAGGTTGAACATATTACTCAGGGTCCTCCTTCTTGATTAGCTTCTTTAGGTGTACAGATTTTAATATGTTTATCCTATATTATATGTCTAATACCCACTTATAAGTGTATACATACCATGTTTATTTTTCTGCTTCTGGGATACCTCACTCAGGATGATCTTCTCTAGTTCCCACCAGTTGCCTGCAAATTTCATGATTTCCTTCTTTTTAATTGCTGAGTAGTATTCCATTCTGTAAATGTACCACAGTTTCTGTATCCATTTCTCAACTGAGTGCAGGTCTATGTATGATGTTGTACTTGGTGCCTGCAAAAGCCAGAGAAGGGCATCAGTTCTCCTGAAACTGGAGTTATGGATAGTTGTCAGGTACCATGCTTTCTGGGAATTGAACCTAGATCTTCTGAAGAGTAGCTAGGGCTTATAAACAATTAGACACATCTCTACCCAACAACTGACTTCTGAGTAAATAGACATGATGGAGGCTGAGGAAGATCCATGAAAAAATAAAGACCTCTGTGCTGCTAAAGCCTGAGACTCAGAAAGAGAAAGGCTGTGGGAAGAGGTGAATGTGTAAACTACTCCTAAAGGCTTCCAGTGCCTTGTAAAGTCTGTGCTTCTTTAAAACTAAGATTTAAAGGAAATTACCTACATATGAAAATACCTTGATTTGATACAAGTAGTAAGAGAAAATCATTGTTTTATATAACTCATTGTTTGTATTTAATCTTACCCTTTTCTCTTCTTAGCTCAGGGTTCATTGGGGATGTCATAATGATGCAGAATCCAATATTCTTCCATTTCCTGAAGAAGCAAATCAGTGAAGACACTATTTTCAGGTTTATAGGGATGGGCCCTAATCTCTCTTTTTGTTGTAATAGACTTCACTGACAAAAGCAAGTCAGGAAACTGTTGTTCCTTATTTGGGAACATGGTTTGTTTGGGAACACAATTCAAGCATACAGCCTATTATAATATGGAAGACAAACTGGAAGAAGCATGAAGCAGCTGCTCACATCACATACACAATTGAGAAGTAGAGTGTGCAGAATGTTAGAGCTCAGGTCGCTTTCCCCATTTTAGGGAGGTCAATATTCATATTCTGGGAATAGTGTTGCCCAGAGTTGAAATAGTTTTTGTATGTCAATTGAACTAATCAAGATAATTCTTCTCAGACATTCCTATAGGCTAACCTTCATATAGATATCTCACAAGTAGGTTCAGAGGCTTATCATCTAGATGGTTCTAGATTCTGCAAATATACCATCCACTGTAGTCCTCATGCCAACGAAATTTCATTGAAGTAGTGCTCTTCCATGAATATCCTCTATTATGGTTTTTACATATTTAGAAATTAAAGAAACCTGTTGCTGTAAAACAAACAGTCTAATAAGGTTACATTTTCTGTGATGTTTCAAAACAAGTGTGTATGCCTACCACACATCATTTACCATTTAGGAAATGAATTAAAATGATAAGGTAAAATTTAAATATATATATCATTGATAACTATAGTCACTTTAGTAACACTTTAGTAACAATGTATACTCACTTTACATTAGGTGCTGCATTGTAGGAGAAGGACCTATGAGAGTGTGAGCTTCTGCTCTGCCTCTGTGATCCAGTCATATTCCCCAAGCTATGCCATGGGGAACCAATCAGTTTATGACCAGGAATTTGAGGGCCATTCCAGAGCCAAAGATCAAAACTGTTGTAGCTTAAATACACTGTTGTGTACTTGAGCATCTTTTGGATATATGGCTAGGAGTAATATAGCTGGTTCTTGAGGAATCATTATTCCTAATTGTCAGAGAAAGAGCCAGATTGATTTCCAAAGTGGTTGCAGAAGTTTACATTCCCACCAGCAATGGAGGAGGGTTCCCCTTTTTCTCCAGCATGTGTTGTCACTTGAGTTTTTGATCTTAGCCATTCTGATGGGTGTAAGGGGAAATCTCAGGGTCATTTTGATTTGCATCTCTCTGATTGCTAAGGACGTTGAACATGTCTTTAAGTGTTTCTCTGCCATTCTATATTCTTCTACAGAGAATTCTCTATTTAGCTCTGTAACCAATTTTTTATTAGTTTGCTTGAATATTTCAACTATGTTTGTAGCAGCTTTATTTGTAATAGCCAGAACCTGGAAGCAACTCAGATGTCCATCAGGGGAGGAATAGATACAGAAATTGTGGTACTTTTACACAATGGGATACTATTCCGCAATTAAAAACAAGGAAATCATGAAATTTGCAGGCAACTGGTGGGATCTAGAAAAGATCATCCTGAGTGAGATATCCCAGGAGCAGAAAGAAACACATCGTATATACTCACTTATAAGACCTATAAAATAGGATAAACATACTAAAATCTGTACACCTAAAGAAGATAAACAAGAAAGAGAACCCGGGGTAAAATGATCAATCTTCACTTACAGAGGCAAATGGGATGGACATTGGACGTAGGAGAAACCAAGTAACAGGAGAGGAGCCTAGCACAGAGGGTCTCTGAAAGACTCCACCTAGCAGTGTATCAAAGCAGATGCTGAGACTCATAACCAAACCTTTGGCAGAGTACAGGGAATCATATGAAAGAAGGTGGAGTTAGTATGACCTGGAGAGGACAGGAGCTCCACATGAGCCAAATATATCATGGCACAAAGGTCTTCTGTGAGACTGTTTCTCCAACCAAGGACCATATATGGATATAACCTAGAACCCAGGCCTGGATGTAGCCCATGGTAGCTCAGTATCCAAATAGGTACCTAGTAAGGGGGACAAGGACTATTTCTGACATGAACTCAATGGCTGGCTCTTTCACCTCCCAAACCCCCTGAGGGAGGAGCAGCCTTGCTAGGCCACAGAGGAGGACATTGCAGCCAGTCTTGAAGATACCTGATAAGCTAGGGTCAGATGGAAGGTGAGGAGGAACTCCCCTATCAGTGGACCTGGAAAGGGGCAGGGAGGAGATGAGGGAAGGAGGGTGAGATTGGGAAGGAATGAGGGAGGGGGCTAAGCCTGGGATACAAAGTAAATAATCTGTGATTAATATAAAAAACTAAAAATTACATATTAAAAAAAAGGGAAACACACTGATCTCTACTCATACCCTTGAACTGTTAATAATATTTCACATGAATACCTGGAGTGATTATCTCCTGACTAGTCAAATCGTTCAAATAATATTTATGTCTGTGTTAACACTGTAAATTTCCAACCAAACATGCCCTTATTAATGATACCCATATATATGTAGCAGATGCAAAGTGATATTTAGAAAAGAGAATCATCTCAGACCTGACTGGGATTTTTTTTCAAGATTTGGACTTATGTGGAATTGATAGAAACTGCATGGAGTGTATAAAAGTACGCTGTCACCAGCTTCCCCTTGTTTCATAGTGAGACAGTGCTGATTATCTGATTATCTGTTCCTAATTCAGGCTAAGGTTGCTCATTGTCAGAGTTCTTAGAAACAAACCACATAATAACATTTCCAGATTAAATGCTCCTGAGCATGTCTTTAGTGTTGATGACTTTCGGACCATCAATTCTCACTTTTTCCTTTGTTTTGAAGATAAATTAGCAAAAACTTTTGTTTTACTAAAACAAACAAACAAAAAAAAAAAAAATTATTTTTTTATTTTATTTTTTTCAATGCAGTTTATTCAGGAACCTTGAACAATCATCTGACCCTGGGGAAAGCCAGCCCACAGCTTAAATAGCCTCTGGGTAGCCAACCCAGGCATGCCACGTGGGCAATGCAGATAGGTCCACATACATGGAAGCAAGCCAGATCCTCAGCCTTAGCCAAATGTGGAATTGTTCGTGACAGAGAGCACTTTGGGTGGATGACACCTAAAAAGTTTTATTTCTAATCAGACTCTTTAGTAAAAGAGTCTGATTAAAAATAATAGGTTCATTTAACAGGTTTTCAACCAGTGGGACCCAAACCCTTTGAGGTCAAAAGACACTTTCACAAGGGTTGCCTAAGACATCCAGAATTATCAGACATTTACCTCAGATTCACACCAATAGGAAAATTACTGTTATTGTTATTAAGTATCAATGAAAATAATGATTTGGTTGGAAGCTACCACAACCTGAGGAACTATAGTTAGAGTTCCAGCATTAAGAAGGTTCAGAACCACTGGTTTATATGAAGAAGTTTCTTTATATTCTTTACCAAAGGTTTTTCTCTACTTAATAAAAATAATATCCTACAGAATTTCAAAATAATGTAGAAAATATACAGTGTAAATTAACTCACATCTAACAAAAAAGTCAAATGTTGATATAGTGTTCTTTTGGAATGTATACAATTTACCCTTGTTCATTCAAATCCTGGTTTCTCTCCCCCACTATCTGATTTTAATCTGAACATTGCATTGTGATGCTTATTCTAAGCACTAA
>JAEOAE010000850.1:0-26936 GCA_036365155.1 Meriones psammophilus
TTTGATGGAAACTTTTTCCTGTGCTGTACAATTTGATATATCGCTTTTCAGTTTTCCTGTATTACTAATTGAGCGAGCAACACATGTGATTTAGTTTTTCCTCTCATTATAATTGAATGGGCAACACGTATGTGAATTAGTTTACAAATTGTGCTTTTTGTTTCTCTTCTTTTGATGGAAACTTGTTCCTGTGCTGTACAGTTCAATATATCACTTTTCAGTTTTCCTGTTATAATAATTGTCCAGGCGACACGTATGTTAATTAGTTTACAAAGTTGTGCTTTGCTTTTCTATTCATTATTTCGAAACTTGTTCCTGTGCTGTACAGTGCATTATATCACTTTTCAGTTTTCCTGTATTCCTAATTGAGCGAGTGGCACACATGTGATTTAGTTTACAATGTAGTGCTTTGCGTTTATGTACTTTCATTGGAAACTTGTTTCGGTTAGGAACATGTTAGGGTAGGGTTAGGTTAGGGTTAGGGTTAGGGTTAGGGTTAGGGTTAGGGTTAGGGTTAGGGTTAGGGTTAGGGTTAGGGTCAGGGGTTAGGGTTAGCGTTAGGGGTAGGGTTAGGGTTAGGGGCTTAGGGTTAGGGTTAGGTTTAGGGTTTGGGGCTTAGGGTTAGGGTTAGGGTTAGGATTAGGTTTAGGGTTATATCACTCTCAGTTTTCCTATTATAATATTTGAACAGGGTTAGGGTTAGGGTTAGGTTTAGGGGTTTAGGGTTAGGGTTAGGATTATATCACCCTCAGTTTTTCTGTTATAATAATTGAACAGGCGACACGAATGTGAATTAGTTTACAAAGTTGTGCTTTGCGTTTATGTTCTTTCAATGTAAACTTGTTTCTTTGCCGTACATTTCAATATATTGCTTTTCAGTTTACCTTTATTCCTAATTGAGCGAGCGAAAGACATGTGCTTTAGTTTACAAAGTAGTGCTTTGTGTTTCTGTTCTTCTGTTGGAAACTTGTTCCTGTGCTGTACAGTGTGATATATCACTTTTCCGTTTTCCTGGTATAATAATTGTACGGGCGACACGTATGTGAATTAGTTTACAAAGTTTTGCTTTGCGTTTCTCTTCTTTCGATGGAAACTTGTTTCTGTGCCGTTCAGTGTGAGATAACACTTTTCAGTTTTCCTGTATTCCTAATTGAGCAAGCGACACCCATGTGATTCGGTTTAAAAGTAGTGCTTTGCTTCTCTGTTCTTTTGTTCGAAACTCATTCCTGTGCTGTACTGTGCGATAAATCACTTTTCAGTTTCCCTGTATTCCTAATTGAGCGAAAGTGGCACACATGTGATTTAGTTTACAATGTAGTGCTTTGCGTTTATGTTCTTTCATTCTAAAGTTGTTCCTGTTATGAACAAGTTAGGGTTAAGGTTAGGGTTAGGGTTAGGGTTAGGGTTAGGGATAGGGTAGGTTTAGGGTAGGGTTAGGGTTAGGGTTAGGGTTAGGGTTAGGGGGTAGGGTTAGGGTTAGAGTTATGGTTAGGTTTAGGGTTAGGGTTATATCACTTTTCAGTTTTCCTTTTATAATAATTGAACAAGCGACACAAATGTGAATTAGTTTACAAAGTTGTGCTTTCTGTTTCTGTTCTTTCGATGAAAACTTGTTTCTTTACCATACTTTTCAATATATCGCTTTTCAGTATTCCTGTATTCATAATTGAGCGAGTGACACACGTGTGATTTAGTTTACAAAGTAGTGCTTTGCGTTTATGTTCTTTCGTTGGAAAGTTGTTCCTGTTAGGAACAAGTTAGGGTTAGGGTTGGGTTAGGGTTAGGGTTAGGGTTAGGGTTAGGGATAGGGTTAGGTTTAGGGTTAGGGTTAGGTTTAGGGTTAGGTTTATGGGTTAGGGTTAGGGTTAGTGTTATGGTAGGGTTAGGGGCTTAGGGTAAGGGTTAGGGTTATATCACTTTTCCGTTTTCCTGTTATAATATTTGAACAGGCGACACGAATGTGAATTAGTTTACAAAGTTGTGCTTTGCATTTCTGTTCTTTCGATGGAAACTTGTTTCTGTGCCATACAGTGGGAGATGACACTTTTCAGTTTTCCTGTATTCCTAATTGAGAGAGAGACACACCTGTCATTCTGTTTAAAAATAGTGCTTTGCTTTTCTATTCTTTCGTTTGAAACTTGTTCCTGTGCTGTACAGTGCGTTATATCACTTTCAGTTTTCCTGTATTTCTAATTGAGTGAGTGGCACACATGTGATTTAGTTTACAAAGTAGTGCTTTGCGTTTATGTTCTTCTGTTGGAACAAGTAGGGTTAGGGTTAAGGTTAGGGTTAGGATTAGGGTTAGGGTAGGGTTAGGGTTATGGTTAGGGTTAGGGTTAGGGTTATATCACTCTCAGTTTTCCTGTTATAATAATTGAACAGGGTTAGGGTTAGGGGTAGCGTTAGGGGTTTAGGGTTAGGGTTAGGGTGATATCACTCTCAGTTTTTCTGTTATAATAATTGAACAGGCGACACTAATGTGAATTAGTTTACAAAGTTGTGCTTTGCGTTTATATTCTTTCAATGTAAACTTGTTTCTTTGCCGTACATTTCGATATATTGCTTTTCAGTTTTCCTGTATTCCTAATTGAGCAAGCAAAACACATGTGATTTAGTTTACAAAGTAGTGCTTTGTGTTTCTGTTCTTCTGTTGGAAACTTGTTTCTGTGCTGTACAGTGTGATATATCACTTTTCAGTTTTCCTGTTATAATAATTGAAAGGGTGACACGTATGTGAATTAATTTACAAAGTTGTGCTTTGCGTTTCTGTTCTTTCGATGGAAACTTGTTCCTGTGCTGTACAGTTCGATATATCACTTTTCAGTTTTCCTGGTATAATAATTGTACGGGCAACATATATGTGAATTAGTTTACAAAGTTTTGCTTTGTGTTTCTCTTCTTTTGATGGAAACTTGTTTCTGTCCCGTACAGTGCGAGATAACACTTTTCAGTTTTCCTGTATTCCTAATTGAGCAAGAGACACCCATATGATTCGGTTTAAAAGTAGTGCTTTGCTTCTCTGTTCTTTTGTTCGAAACTCATTCCTGTGATGTACAGTGCGTTAAATCACTTTTCCGTTTCCCTGTATTCCTAATTGAGCGAGTGGCACACATGTGATTTAGTTTACAATGTAGTGCTTTGCGTTTATGTTATTTCGTTGGAAAGTTGTTCCTGTTAGGAACAAGTTAGGGTTAGGGTTAGGGTAGGGTTAGGGATAGAGTTAGGATTAGGTTAGGGTTAGGGTCAGGGTTAGGGTTAGAGTCAGGGTTAGGGTTAGGAATAGAGTTAGGGTTAGGTTTAGGGTTAGGGGCTTAGGTTTAGGGTTAGGGTTATATCACTTTTTAGTTTTCCTGTTATAATCATTGAACAGGCGACACGAATGTGAATTAGTTTACAAAGTTGTGCTTTGTCTTTCTGTTCTTTCGATGAAAACTTGTTTCTTTGCCATACATTTCAATATATCGCCTTTCAGTATTCCTGTATTCCTAATTGAGTGAGTGACACACATGTGATTTAGTTTACAAAGTAGTGCTTTGCGTTTATGTTCTTTCGTTGGAAAGTTGTTCCTGTTAGGAACAAGTTAGGGTTAGGGTTAGTGTTAGGGTTAGGGATAGGGTTAGGTTTAGGGTAGGGTTAGGGTTAGGGTTAGGGTTAGGGTTATGGGGTAGGGTTAGGATTAGAGTTAGGGTTAGGTTTAGGGTTAGTGGCTTAGTGTTAGGGTTAGGGTTATATCACGTTTCAGTTTTCCTGTTATAATCATTGAACAGGCGACACAAATGTGAAGTAGTTTTCAAAGTTGTGCTTTGCCTTTCTGTTCTGTCGATGGAAACTTGTTCCTGTACTTTACAGTTCGATATATCACTTTTCAGTTTTCCTGTATTCCTAATGGTGCAAGCGACACACATGTGATTTGGTTTACAAAATAGTGCTTTGCATTTCTGTTCTTCTGTTGGAAACTTGTTTCTGTGCTGTATAAGCGTGAGATAACACTTTTCAGTTTTCCTGTATTCCTAATTGAGCAAGCGACACACATGTGATTCCGTTTAAAAGTAGTGCTTTGCTTTTCTGTTCTTTCATTGGAAACTTGTTCCTGTGCTGTACAGTGCGTTATATCACTTTTCAGTTTTCCTGTTATAATAACTGAACAGGGGACACGTATGTGAATTAATTTACAAAGTAGTGCTTTGCTTTTCTGTTCTTTCATTGGAAAATTGTTTCTGTGCCGTACAGTGCAAGATAACACTTTTCAGTTTTCCTGTATTCCTAATTGAGCGAGCGACAAAAATGTGATTTAGTTTACAAAGTAGTGCTTTGCTTTTCTGTTCTTTCGTTCAAAACTTGTTCAAGTGCTGTACAATGTGATATATCACTTTTCAATTTTCCTGTATTCCTAATTGAGCAAAGGGACACACATGTGATTCCATTAAAAAGTAGTGCTTTGGTTTTCTGTTCTTTTGTTGGAAACTTCTTCCTGTGCTGTACAGTCACGATATATCACTTTTCAACTTTCCTGTATTCCTAATTGAGGGGGCGACACACTTGTGATTCCATTTAAAAGTAGTGTTTTGCTTTTCTGTTCTTTCATTCAAACCTTGTTCCTGTGCTGTACAGTGCGATATATCACTTTTCAGGTTTCCTGTATTCCTAATTAAGTGAGTGACACAGATGTGATTTAGTTTCCAATTAGAGCTTTGAGTTTATGTTCTTTTGTTGGAAACTTGTTCCTGTTAGGAACAAGTGAGAGTTAGGGTTAGGGTTATGGTTAGGTTTAGGGTTAGGGTAGGTTTATGTTTAGGGTTAGGGTTAGGGTTAGGGTTAGGGTTAGGGTTAGGGTTAGGTTTAGGGTTAGGGTTAGGGTTAGGGTTCTGGGGTTAGGGTTATGGTTAGGGCTAGCGGGTTAGGGTTAGGGTTACGTTAGGGTTATATTAATTTTCAGTTTTCCTTTTATAATAATTGAACAGGCGACACGTATGTGAATTAGTTTACCAAGTTGTGTTTTGTGTTTCTGTTCTTTCGATGGAAACTTGTTTCTCTGCCATACAGTGAGAGATGACACGTTTCAGTTTTCCTGTATTCCTAATTGAGCGAGTAACACATATGTGACTTAGTTTGCAAAGTAGTGCTTTGCTTTTATGTACTTTCTTTGGTTAGGAACACGTTAGCGTTAGGGTTAGATTTAGTGGATAGGGTTAGGGTTAGGGTTTGGGGATTAGGGTTATGGTTATGGTTAGGGTTAGGGTTATATCACTTTTCAGTTTTCCTGTTACAATAAGTGAACAGGCGACACGTATGTGAATTAGATTACAAAGTTGTGCTTTGTGTTTCTGTTCTTTCGATGGAAACTTGTTTCTTTGCCTTACAATGCCAGATAACACTTTTCAGTTTTCCTGTATTCCTAATTGAGCAAGCAACACTCATGTGATTCCATTTAAAAGTAGTGCTTTGCTCTTCTGTTTCTTTGTTGGAAACTTGTTCCTGTGCTGTACAGTGCGATATATCACTCTTCAGTTTTCCTGTATTCCTAATTGAGGGAGTGGCACACATGTGATTTAGTTTACAAATTATGTTCTTTTGTTGGAAACTTGTTTCTGTGCTGTACATTGCGATATATCACTTTTTAGTTTTCCTGTTATAATGATTGAAAGGGCAATACGTATGTGAATTAGTTTACAATGTTGTGCTTTGCGTTTCTGTTCTTTCGATGGAAACTAGTTTCTGTGCCATACAGTGCGAGATAATACTTTTCAGTTTTCCTGTATTCCTAATTGAGCGAGCGACACACATGTGATTCCGTTTAAATGTAGTGCTTTGCTTTTCTGTTCTTTCATTAGAAAATTGTTCCTGTGCTGTACAGTGCGTTATATCACTTTTCAGTTTTCCTGTATTCCTAATTGAGCGAGTGATACACATCTGACTAATTTTACAAAGTAGTGCTTTGCATTCATGTTCTTTCGTTGGAAACTTTTTCCTGTTAGGAACAAGTTTGCGTTAGGTTTAGGGTTAGGGTTAGGGTTAGCGTTAGGGTTAGGGGGTTAGGGTTAGGGTTAGGGTTATATCACTTTTCAGTTTTCCTTTTATAATAATTGAACAGGCGACACGTATGTGAATTAGTTTACAAAGTTGTGCTTTGTGTTTCTGTTCTTTCGATGAAAACCTGTTTCTTTGCCTTACAGTTCAATATATCACTTATCAGTTTTCCTTTATTACTCATTGAGCTAGCGACACAGATGTGATTCTGTTTAAAAGTCGTGCTTTGCTTCTCTGTTCTTTTGTTGGATAGTTGTTCCTGTGCTGTACAGTGCAATATATCACGATTCAGTTTTCCTGTATTCCTAATTGAGCGAGCGTCACACATGTGATTTAGTTTACAAAGTATTGCTTTGCATTTCTGTTCTGCTGTTGGAAACTTGTTTCTGTGCTGTACAGTGTGATATATCACTATTTAGTTTTCTTCTTATAATAATTGAACGGGCAACATGTATGTGAATTATTTTACAAAGTTGTGCTTTGTGTTTCTGTTCTTTCTTTCTTTTTTTTTTTAACCATGTTTATAGCAGCTTTATTTGTAATAGCCAGAACCTGGAAACAACCCAGATGTCCATCAATGGAGGAATGGGTATAGAAATTGTGGTATTTTTATACAATGGGATACTACTCACCAATCAAAAAGGTGGAAATCATGAAATTTGCAGGCAAATGGTGGGATCTAGAAAAGATCATTCTGAGGGAAATAACTCATATTTTTTAATGTTTCATATTTTTAAAAATTAATCTACCTTATGCAGTCACTGGCTACAACCATTCAATACTTTTGAGATGTGTTCTCATTTTAACATTTCATTCTCTAATTTATCCCTTAAATGAATCCAATTTACAAGTCAGAAATAAAAACAATTTTCCCGAACCCTGTCTCTAGCATTCTTATCTCATTATCATACCTAGTTTACATGCTGTCACTACAATTTTCTCAAAGCCTAACTCTGTCATGTTACTATTTATTAATACATGCAGATCATCATGAAAATCTGAGTAGGTGAAATACATATTTTCATATTCCACTAATAATATTATTTTACTTCATATATATTTACTGAAATATAGATACACATGTTTGCATTATATATATATATATATATATATATATATATATATATATATATATCTTGTCACAATGCCATGTAATTATGAGTACACTGGGCAGTGATCTAAAGTACTCAAATTTTAAGTTCTGAAACTCAATTGGATATAACTTTATCATTCTGTGTAACAACTCCAAGTATGAAATTATACTATTGGAGTATCCATGGCTCACTGTAAGAGGGACAGAGCAGCATAGTAGTATTATCTATGTGTTTGATATCAACATTCAAAAATGGAAAGCTATGCTTCTGATTGGTTGTGTTTCTATTCATTCACTTAACTCACATTTATTAAAATTTGACAGTGAATAATGTCAATATTTTAACCTTACCAAGTAAAATATTTTTAAAATCTTCTGGAACTTATTAGAAAATCATAATATGCTACATAGAAAATTTTAGATGACAATGTGGGTTTTGCATTTTAGTCTGTTATATGATGGTTTATATTTATTGAATTTTATACATTGAATTATCCTAAATTTCTCAGATGAAGCCTAGTTGATCATGATGGTTGATGTTTTTGATGTGTTTCTGGATTTGTTTTTTTTTTTTTTTTTTTTTATTTTTTTATCTTTTATTTTTTTTTTTTTTTTCAATGCAGGTTACTCAGGAACCTTGAACAATCATCTGACCCTGGGGAAAGCCAGCCCACTTTAAATAGCCTCTGGGTAGCCAACCTCAGCATGCCACGTGGGCAATGCAGATAGGTCCACATACATGGAAGCAAGCCAGATCCTCAGCCTTAGCCCAATGTGGAGTTGTTTGTGACAGAGAGCACTCACCATCGGGAAGGTGGAAGGCGGAAACCAGCTCCATCTTTCATGCTCGGCATTACGCAGCTCTCTACAGTTCCCCCTTTTTGTTTTGGACGCATCAGGCAAGAGTAGAGGTCTGATCTCTGATATTAGAAATAAATTGGGACTTTGTACTGATGTTCATTTAGGTGTCATCCACCCAAAGAGCATCAGACCCGTCCGATACCTTTTTCTCAGAGGCGGGACCTGAGGCATCAACCCGCATGCAATCAGACATGCTCTTCTCTGGGTCCAAGGCGGCTGACCCTGAGTGCAGTGCTTAGCCTCACATCCTGAGCGTAACATTTTGGCTTTTTATGGTAGCCAACCATGCTTGGGGAGACTGTCCTGCTTCAATGGCTGTAAAGGCCTGAATGGTCATGGCTGCATTACGCTGTTGTGAGACTCTAATCTTGCATATATACCACAGGCAAACCAAGGTGACCAACACCAGAAGGCCTACTAACGCTCCCATGCCCGCCCATTCCTTCAGATGATTCATGGCTGCAGCAATCCATGATGATAATCCTGTGGCTAGTCCTGCGTCCACTCTGGTAGAATTTACCATGACAATGGCCACTCTCAGCTGGTCCATCATAGTATCGAATTCTCCAGTCCAATTACCTAAAATATAGCTTGACAATTGTTTAGACAGATTTGCAGCACAGGGAAAATTCTCATGTTGTATGCTAGTGACACAAAGTCCAGCATACTTTCATTGACAGCCAAGTTGAGCGATTTGCCATAGGGTATCAATTTGCTCCTGCACGAGGTCAAACCTCTGATTGAACACCATCAAACCTCCTTTTAGTTGAGCATTAATTCCTTTTTGTACATCTAAGGCATGAGCTACCTTGGCTAAAAGGTTATTCAGGGTCTGAGCAGTCTGCCCAGTATGACTCATGGCTAATGCCGTGGTGGTAGCTCCAACAGCCGCCAATGAGATGGCAGTAACAATGGCAGCTGTAATTCCAAGATCCCTTTTCTGTCTGAAGAGAGTCATAGCGTGAGGGCATCAACGGGCACAGGCACCCAGCGAGGCATGTGAGTAACCAGCTAGTAAATTTACTAGCATTACAGCATTGGGCAAAAAAGCAAGTATCATTACTACAATTACTTGGCTCTATCTGGCTAATAATGAATAAAAATGGGGGATGTAAACAAACAGGTGTGGGCTTATAGGAAATATTATGAGAAGCCTTAACCCCCTCGTTGGAACATCCTGCATTGGTTCTAGAACTAGCAGTGGTGGTGTCTGAGGTCTGAGTAGGTTCAGGAGACCATTGACCCCAGGGGTGAGACGTGCTCCATGTAAATTGACTAACTCCATGTTTTCCTCCACTTTTGAAAGTCATTTAAGGTTCTTAAATTATTATTTTACCCTTTTTTTAACTTTTCATCAATTACACTTTATTCACACTGCATCCCCATAAGCCCCTCCCTCCCCTCCCAATCCCACCCTCCCTCCTCCTTCTGCATGCATGCATGCCCTCCCCAAGTCCACTGATAGGGAGGTTCTCCTCTACTTTCTGATCTTAGTCCATCAGTTCACATCAAAAGTGCCTGCATTGTCCTCTACTATGGCCTGGTAAGGTTGCTCCCCCTCAGGAGGAGGTGACTAGAGAGGAGGCCAGTCAGTTCATTTCAGAGGAAGCCCCTCTTCTCATTACTATGTAACCCAATTGGACTCTGAACTGCCCTGGGCTACATCTGTGCAGGGGTTCTGGGTTATCTCTATGAATAGTCCTTGGTTGGAGTATGAGTCTCTGGGAAGTTCCCTGTGTTCAAATTTTCTTGTTCTGTTGCTCTCCTTGTGGAGACCCTGTCCTCTCCAGCTCTTACTCTTTCCCAGTTCTTACATAAAATTCCATTCACTCTGCCCAACAGTTCCCCATCAGGCTTAGCTTCTGCTTTGATAGTCTGTAGGGCAGAGGCTTTCAGAGACCCTCTGTGGTAGGTTCCTAGGTTGTTTCCTGTTTTCTTCTTCTTCTGATGTCCATCCTCTTGGCCTTTCTGGATAGGGATTAGACATTTTAGTTAGGGTCCTCTCTCTTGCTTAGCAGAACTCCAACAGCACAGGCTCTAAGAGCAACAATCAATAAATGGGACCTCATGAAACTGAAAAGCTTCTGCAAAAAAAGGACACCGTCATCAAAAAAAAGCAATCTCCTACAGATTGGGAAAGAATCTTCACCAACCCTTTATCTGACAGAGGACTCATATCAAGTATATATAAAGAACTAAAGAAGCTGAAAAGCAGCAAACCAAGTAACCCACTTAAAAAATGGGGAACAGAGCTAAACAGAGAATTCTCTGTAGAGGAATACCGAATGGCAGAGAAGCACTTAAAGAAATGCTCAACCTCACTAGCCATTAGGGAAATGCAAATCAAAACAACTCTGAGATTTCACCTTACAACCATGATAATGGCCAAGATCAAAAACTCAAGTGACAACACATGCTGGAGAGGTTGTGGAGAAAGAGGAACCCTTCTCCACTGCTGGTGGGAATGTAAACTGGTACAACCACTCTGGAAATCAATCTGGCGTTTTCTCAGACAACTAGGAATAGAGCTTCCCCAAGATCCAGCCATACCACTCCTAGGCATATATCCAAAAGAGGCTCAAGCACACAAAAAGGAAATTTGCTCAACCATGTTCGTAGCAGCTTTATTTGTAAAAGCCAGAAGCTGGAAACAACCCAGATGCCCCTCAACTGAAGAATGGATGCAGAAAATGTGGTACATCTACACAATGGAATATTACTCAGCAATGAAAAATGAGGAAATCATGAAATTTGCAGGTAAAGGGTGGGATCTGAAAAGGATCATCCTGAGTGAGTTGTCCCAGAAGCAAAAAGACACACATGGTATATACTCACTCATATAGATATACAAAATAGGACAAACCCACTAAAACCTGTGCATCTAAAGAAACTAAGCGTTTCTGTTCTTTCGATGGAAACTTGTTTCTGTGCCATACAGTGCGAGATAACACTTTTCAGTTTTCCAGTATTCTTAATTGAGCGAGCGACACACATGTGATTCCGTTTAAAAGTAGTGCTTTGCTTTTCTGTTCTTTTATTGGAAACTTGTTTCTGTGCTGTATGGTGCGATATATCACTTTTCAGTTTTCCTGTATTCCTAATAGAGCGAGTGACACACATGTGATTTAGTTTACAAAGTAGTGCTTTGCGTTTATGTTCTTTCCTTGGAAACTGGTTCCTGTTTAGGAACAAGTTAGGGTTAGGGTTAGGGTTAGGGTTAGGGTTAGGGTTAGGGTTAGGGTTAGGGTTAGGTTAGGGTTAGGGTTAGGTTAGGGTTAGGGTTAGGGTTAGGGTTAGGGTTAGGGTTAGGATTATGGTTAGGGTTAGGGTAGGGGTTAGGGTTAGTGTTAGGGTTAGGGTTAGGGTTAGGGTTAGGGTTAGGGTTAGGGTTAGGGTTAGGGTTAGGGTTAGGGTTATATCACTTTTCACTTTTCCATTTATAATAATTGAACAGGCGATACGTATGTGAATTAGTTTACAACGTTGTGCTTTGCGTTTCTGTTGTTGTGTTGGAAACTTGTTTCTGTGCTGTACAGTGTGATATATCGCTTTTTAGTTTTCCTGTTATAATAACTGAAAGGGCAACACATATGAGAATTAGTTTACAAAGTGGTGCTTTTCGTGTCTGTTCTTTCAATGGAAACTTATTTCTGTGCCTTACAGTGCGAGATGACACTTTCCAGTTTTCCTGTATTCCTAATTGAGCGAGCGACACACATGTGATTCCTTTTAAAAGTAGTGCTTTGCTTTTCTGTTCTTTCGTTGAAAACTTGTTCCTGTGCTGTACAGTGTATTATATCACTTTTCAGTTTTCCTGTATTCCTAATTGAGCGAGTGACACACATGTGATTTAGTTTACAAAGTAGTGCTTTGCGTTTATGTTCTTTCGTTGGAAACTTGTTCCTTGTTGTTAGGGTTAGGTTTAGGTTTAGGTTTAGGTTTAGGGGTTAGGTTTAGGTTAGGGTTAGGGTTAGGGTTATTTTTATGGTTATGGTTAGGTTAGGGTTAGGGGACAGGGTTAGTGTTAGCGTTAGAGTTAGGGTTATGAGTTTTAGGGTTAGGTTAGGGTTAGGGTTAGGGTTATATCACTTTTCAGTTTTCCTGTTATAATAATTGAACAGGCGACACATATGTGAATTAGTTTACAAAGTTGTGCTTTGCGTTTCTGTTCCTTCAATGGAAACTTTTTTCTGTGCAATACATTGCGAGTTAACACTTCTCAGTTTTCCTGTATTCCTAATTGAGAGAGAGACAAACATGTGATTCCGTTTAAAAGTAGTGCTTTGATTTTCTGTGTTTTTGTTAGAAACTTGTTCCTGTGCTGTACAGTGCGATATATCACTTTTTAGATTTCCTGTTATAATAATTGAAAGGGCAACACGTATGTGAATTAGTTTACAAAGTTGTGCTTTGCGTTTATGTTCTTTCGTTGGAAACTTATTCCTCTTAAGAAAAAGTTAGCGTTAGGTTTCAGTTTATGGTTAGGGTTAGGGTTAGGTTTAGGGTTAGCAGTTATGGTTAGGCTTAGGGTTAGGGTTACGGTTTAGGGTTAAGGTTAGGGTTAGGGTTATGGTTAGGTTTAGGGTTAGGGGCTTAGGGGGGTTAGGGTTAGGGTTAGGTTAGGTTTAGGTTTAGGGTTAGGGTTAGGGTTAGGGTTAGGGGGGTTAGGGTTAGGTTTAGTGTTATGGTAGGGTTAGGGGCTTAGGGTTAGGGTTAGGGTTATATCACTTTTAGGTTTTCCTGTTATGATACTTGAACAGGCAACACGAATGTGAATTTGTTTACAAAGTTGTGCTTTGTGTTTCTGTTCTTTCGATGAAAACTTGTTTCTTTGTCGTACATTTCAATATATTGCTTTTCAGTTTTCCTGTTATGATAATTGAACGGGCGACATGTATGTGAATTAATTTACAAAGTTGTTCTTTGCCTTTCTGTTCTTTCGATGGAAACTTGTTTCTGTGCCATATAGTGGGAGATAACACTTTTCAGTTTTCCTGTATTCCTAATTGAGAGAGAGACACACATGTGATTTAGCTTACAAAGTAGTGCTTTGCATTTGTGTTCTTCTGTTGGAAACTTGTTTCTGTGCTGTACAGTGTGATATATCACTTTTCAGTTTTCCTGTTATAATAATTGAACTGGCGACACATATGTGAATTAGTTTACCACTTTGTACTTTGCGTTTCTGTTCTTTCGATGGAAACTTGTTCCTGTGCTCTACACTTCAATATATCACTTTTCAGTTTTCCTGTTATAATAATTGAACGGGCGAGACGTATGTGAATTAGTTTACAAAGTTGTGCTTTGTGTTTCTGTTCTTTTGATGGAAACTTTTTTTCTGTGCCATACAGTGTGAGATAATACTTTTCAGTTTTCCTGTATTCCTAATTGAGCGGCGACACACATGTGATTCCGTTTAAAAGTAGTGCTTTGCTTTTCTGTTCTTTTGTTGAAAAACTTTCCCTGTGCTGTACAGTGCATTATATCACTTTTCAGTTTTCCTGTATTCCTAATTTGAATTAGCGAGTGGCACACATGTGATTTACTTTACAAAGTAGTGCTTTGCGTTTATGTTCTTTTGTTGGAAACTTGTTCCTGAAACTTTAGGAACAAATTAGGACAAACAGTGTTACAAAGTAGTGATTTAGGGTTAGGATCAGGGTTAGGGTTAGGGTTAGGGTTAGGGTTAGGGTTAGGGTTAGGGTTAGGGTTAGGGTTAGGGTTAGGGTTATATCACTTTTCAGGTTTCCTGTTATAATAATTAAACGGGCGACACGTATATGTGAATTAGTTTACAAAGTTGTGCTTTGCGTTTCTGTTCTTTTCGATGGAAACTTTTTTCTGTGCCATACAGTGTGTGAGAGATAATACTTTTCAGTTTTCCTGTATTCCTAATTGAGCGGCGACACACATGTGATTCCTTTAAAAGTAGTGCTTTTGCTTTTCTGTTCTTTTTGTTTGAAACTTGTTCCTGTGCTGTACAATGTGATATATCACATTTCAGTTTTCCTGTATTCCTAATTGAGTGGCGACACACATGTGATTTAGTTTACAATGTAGTGTTTTGTTTCTGTTCTTCTGTTGGAAACTTTTTCCTGTTGCTGTACAGTGTGTTATATCACTATTTAGTTTTACATGTGATTTGTTTGGGCAACACATTATGTTGAATTAGTTTACAAAGTAGTGCTTTGTGTTTCTGTTCTAGGTTGGAAACTTGTTTCTGTGTTAGGGTGCATTATATCACTTTTCAGTTTTCCTGTTATAATAATTGAGCAAGGTGACACACATGTGATTTAGTTTACAAGTAGTAGTGTGTTTATGTTTTTTGTTCTTTCCTTGTAAACTTGTAGGGTTAGGGTACAGTTTAGGGTTAGGGTTAGGGTTAGGGTTATCATGGTTTTCAGTTTTTCCTGTTATTCCTAATTGGCGACACACATGTGATTTAGTTTACAAAGTTGTGCTTTGTGTTTCTGTTCCTTCAATGGAAACTTGTTTCTGTGTACAGTGTGAGATAACACTTTTCAGTTTTCCTGTATTCCTAATTGAAAGCGGCGACACACATGTGATTCCGTTTAAAAGTAGTGCTTTGCTTTTCTGTTCTTTTGTTGGAAAAACTTTTCTGTGCTGTACAGTGCGTTATATCACTTTTCAGTTTTCCTGTATTCCTAATTGAGCAAGGCGACACACATGTGATTTAGTTTACAAAAGTAGTGCTTTGCTTTTCTGTTCTTTTGTTGGAAACTTGTTCCTGTGCTGTACAGTTGCGTTATATCACTTTTTAGTTTTCCTGTATTCCTAATTGTTAGGGTGACACACATGTGATTTAGTTTATGTAGTGTAGTGCGTTTATGTTTATGTTCTTGGAAACTTGTTGGAAACTTGTTAGGGTTAGGGTTAGGGTTAGGTTTAGGGTTAGGGTTAGGGTTAGGGTTAGGGTTAGTTTAGGGTTAGGGTTAGGGTTAGGGTTAGGGTTAGGGTTAGTGTTAGGGGTTAGGGTTAGGGTTTAGTGTTATGGTTAGGGTTAGGGGTTAGGGTTAGGGTTAGGGTTATATCACTTTTCAGTTTTCCTGTTATAATAATTTGAACAGGCGACACACATGTGAATTAGTTTACAAAGTTGTGCTTTGTGTTTCTGTTCTTTTCGATGAAAAACTTGTTTCTGTGCTGTACATTTCAATATATCACTTTTCAGTTTTCCTGTTATTGATAATTGAGCAAGGCGACACACATGTGATTTAGTTTACAAAGTTGTGCTTTTTTTTTCTGTTCTTTCGTTGGAAACTTGTTTCTGTGCCATATAGTGGGAGATATCACTTTTCAGTTTTCCTGTTATTCCTAATTGAAAGAGAGACACACATGTGATTTAGTTTACAAAGTAGTGCTTTGCATTTGTGTTCTTCTGTTGGAAACTTGTTTCTGTTCTTTGCTGAAAAACAGTGTGATATATCACTTTTCAGTTTTCCTGTTATAATAATTGAACTGGCGACACATATGTGAATTAGTTTACAACTTTGTGCTTTGCGTTTCTGTTCTTTAGTTGGAAAAACTTTAGGGTTCTCAGTTTTCCTGTTATAATAATTCAATATATCACTTTTCAGTTTTCCTGTTATAATAATTGTTTCTGCTTGCATATACACTTTTTGTGATATAACACTTTTAGTTTACAAAGTTGTGCTTTGTTTTCTGTTCTGTTCTTTCTTTTTTTTTTTGAAACTTTTTGGTTACAGTGTGAGATAATACTTTTCAGTTTTCCTGTATTCCTGTTATAATAATTGAGCGGGCGACACACATGTGATTTAGTTTACAAAGTAGTGCTTTGCTTTTCTGTTCTTTTGTTGGAAACTTGTTTCTGTGCTGTACAGTGCATTATATCACTTTTCAGTTTTCCTGTATTCCTAATTGTTTAGGGTGGACACACATGTGATTTAGTTTACAAAGTAGTGCTTTGCTTTTATGTTCTTTTGTTGGAAACTTGTTCCTGTGCTGTACAGTGCATTATATCACTTTTCAGTTTTCCTGTATTCCTAATTGGTTAGGGTTATACATGTGATTTAGTTTACAAAGTTGTGCTTTGCGTTTCTGTTCTTTCTTTTGAAACTTGTTCAGGGTTAGGTTAGATTTAGGGTTAGGATCAGGGTAGGGTTAGGGTTAGGGTTAGGGTTAGGGTTAGGGTTAGGGTTAGGGTGGAAACTTGGGTTATATCACTTTTCAGTTTTCCTGTTATAATAATTAAGCGGGCTACGTATGTGAATTAGTTTACAAAGTTGTGCTTTGCGTTTCTGTTCTTTCGATGGAAACTTTTTCTGTGCCATACAGTGTGAGATAATACTTTTCAGTTTTCCTGTATTCCTAATTGAGCGGCGACACACATGTGATTCCTTTAAAAGTAGTGCTTTGCTTTTCTGTTCTTTTGTTTGAAACTTGTTCCTGTGCTGTACAATGTGATATATCACATTTCAGTTTTCCTGTATTCCTAATTGAGTGAAAGCGACACACATGTGATTTTGTTTACAATGTAGTGCTTTGTGTTTATGTTCTTTCGTTGGAAACTTGTTCCTGTTCCTGTTAGGAACAAGTTAGGGTTAGGGTTAGGGTTAGGGTTAGGGTTAGCGTTAGTGTTAGGGTTAGGGTAGGGTTAGGGTTAGGGTTAGGGTTAGGGTTAGGGTTAGGGTTAGGGGTAGGGTTAGGGTAAGAGTTAGGGTTAGGTTTAGGGTTAGGGGCTTAGGGTTAGGGTTAGGGTTATATCACTTTTCAGTTTTCCTGTTATAATAATTGAACAGGCCACACGAATGTGAATTAGTTTACAAAGTTGTGCTTTGCGTTTTTGTTCTTTCAATGTAAACTTGTTACTTTGCCATACATTTCGATATATAGCTTTTCAGTTTTCCTGTATTCCTAATTGAAGCGGCGACACACATGTGATTTAGTTTACAAAGTAGTGCTTTGTGTTTCTGTTCTTCTGTTGGAAACTTGTTTCTGTGCTGTACAGTGTGATATATCACTTTTCAGTTTTCCTGTTATAATAATTGAACTGGCGACACATATGTGAATTAGTTTACCACTTTGTACTTTGCGTTTCTGTTCTTTCGATGGAAACTTGTTCCTGTGCTCTACAATTCAATATATCACTTTTCAGTTTTCCTGTTATAATAATTGAACGGGCGACACGTATGTGAATTAGTTTACAAAGTTGTGCTTTGCGTTTCTGTTCTTTCGATGGAAACTTTTTTCTGTGCCATACAGTGTGAGATAATACTTTTCAGTTTTCCTGTATTCCTAATTGAGCGAGCGACACACATGTGATTCCGTTTAAAAGTAGTGCTTTGCTTTTCTGTTCTTTTGTTCGAAACTCGATCCTGTGCTGTACAGTGCATTATATCACTTTTCAGTTTTCCTGTATTCCTAATTGAGCGAGTGGCACACATGTGATTTACTTTACAAAGTAGTGCTTTGCGTTCATGTTCTTTCGTTGGAAACTTGTTCCTGTTAGGAACAAATTAGGCTTAGGGTTAGATTTAGGGTTAGGATCAGGGTAGGGTTAGGGTTAGGGTTAGGGTAGGGTTAGGGTTAGGGTTAGTGTTAGGGTTATATCACTTTTCAGGTTTCCTATTATAATAATTAAACGGGCTACACGTATGTGAATTAGTTTACAAAGTTGTCCTTTGCGTTTCTGTTCTTTCGATGGAAACTTTTTTCTGTGCCGTACAGTGTGAGATAATACTTTTCAGTTTTCCTGTATTCCTAATTGAGCGAGCGACACACATGTGATTCCTTTAAAAGTAGTGCTTTGCTTTTCTGTACTTTCGTTTGAAACTTGTTCCTGTACTGTACAATGTGATATATCACATTTCAGTTTTCCTGTATTCCTAATTGAGTGAGCGACACACATGTGACTTTGTTTACAATGTAGTGCTTTGTGTTTATGTTCTTTCGTTGGAAACTTGTTCCTGTTCCTGTTAGGAACAAGTTAGGGTTAGGGTTAGGGTTAGGGTTAGCGATAGTGTTAGGGTTAGGGTAGGGTTAGGGTTAGGATTAGGGTTAGGGTTAGGGTTAGGGGTAGGGTTTAGGGTTAGGTTAGAGTTAGGGTTAGGTTTAGGGTTAGGGGGGCTTAGGGTTAGGGTTAGGGTTATATCACTTTTCAGTTTTCCTGTTATAATAATTGAACAGGCCACACGAATGTGAATTAGTTTACAAAGTTGTGCTTTGCGTTTTTGTTCTTTCAATGTAAACTTGTTACTTTGCCATACATTTCGATATATAGCTTTTCAGTTTTCCTGTATTCCTAATTGAAGCGACACACACATGTGATTTAGTTTACAAAGTAGTGCTTTGTGTTTCTGTTCTTTTTTTGGAAACTTGTTTCTGTGCTGTACAATGTGATATATCACTTTTCAGTTTTCCTGTTATAATAATTGAAAGGGTGACACGTATGTGAATTAATTTACAAAGTTGTGCTTTGTGTTTCTGTTCTTTCGATGGAAAATTGTTTCTGTGCCGTACAGTGCGAGATAACACTTTTCAGTTTTCCTGTATTCCTAATTGAAGCGGCGACACCCATGTGATTCGGTTTAAAAGTAGTGCTTTGCTTCTCTGTTCTTTTGTTCGAAACTCATTCCTGTGCTGTACAGTGCGTTAAATCACTTTTCAGTTTCCCTGTATTCCTAATTGAGCAAGTGGCACACTTGTGATTTAGTTTACAATGTAGTGCTTTGCGTTTATGTTCTTTCGTTGGAAAGTTGTTCCTGTTAGGAACAAGTTAGGGTTAGGGTTAGGGTTAGGGTTAGGGTTAGGGTTAGGGTTAGGGTTAGGGTTAGGGTTAGGGTTAGGGTTAGGGTAGGGTTAGGGTTAGGGTTAGGGTTAGGGTTAGGGGTTAGGGTTAGGTTTAGTGTTATGGTAGGGTTAGGGGCTTAGGGTTAGGGTTAGGGTTATATCACTTTTAGGTTTTCCTGTTATGATATTTGAACAGGCAACACGAATGTGAATTTCTTTACAAAGTTGTGCTTTGTGTTTCTGTTCTTTCGATGAAAACTTGTTTTTTTTGTACATTTCAATATATCGCTTTTCAGTTTTCCTGTTATGATAATTGAACGGGCGACATGTATGTGAATTAATTTACAAAGTTGTGCTTTGCCTTTCTGTTCTTTCGATGGAAACTTGTTTCTGTGCCATATAGTGGGAGATAACACTTTTCAGTTTTCCTGTATTCCTAATTGAGAGAGAGACACACATGTGATTTAGCTTACAAAGTAGTGCTTTGCATTTGTGTTCTTCTGTTGGAAACTTGTTTCTGTGCTGTAGGTTACAGTGTGATATATCACTTTTCAGTTTTCCTGTTATAATAATTGAACTGGCGACACATATGTGAATTAGTTTACCACTTTGTACTTTGCGTTTCTGTTCTTTCGATGGAAACTTGTTCCTGTGCTCTACACTTCAATATATCACTTTTCAGTTTTCCTGTTATAATAATTGAACGGGCGACACGTATGTGAATTAGTTTACAAAGTTGTGCTTTGCGTTTCTGTTCTTTCGATGGAAACTTTTTTCTGTGCCATACAGTGTGAGATAATACTTTTCAGTTTTCCTGTATTCCTAATTGAGCGAGCGACACACATGTGATTCCGTTTAAAAGTAGTGCTTTGCTTTTCTGTTCTTTTGTTCGAAACTCGATCCTGTGCTGTACAGTGCATTATATCACTTTTCAGTTTTCCTGTATTCCTAATTGAGCGAGTGGCACACATGTGATTTACTTTACAAAGTAGTGCTTTGCGTTTATGTTCTTTCGTTGGAAACTTGTTCCTGTTAGGAACAAATTAGGCTTAGGGTTAGATTTAGGGTTAGGATCAGGGTAGGGTTAGGGTTAGGGTTAGGGTAGGGTTAGGGTTAGGGTTAGGGTTAGGGTTAGGGTTATATCACTTTTCAGGTTTCCTATTATAATAATTAAACGGGCTACACGTATGTGAATTAGTTTACAAAGTTGTGCTTTGCGTTTCTGTTCTTTCGATGGAAACTTTTTTCTGTGCCGTACAGTGTGAGATAATACTTTTCAGTTTTCCTGTATTCCTAATTGAGCGAGCGACACACATGTGATTCCTTTAAAAGTAGTGCTTTGCTTTTCTGTACTTTCGTTTGAAACTTGTTCCTGTACTGTACAATGTGATATATCACATTTCAGTTTTCCTGTATTCCTAATTGAGTGGCGACACACATGTGACTTTGTTTACAATGTAGTGCTTTGTGTTTATGTTCTTTCGTTGGAAACTTGTTCCTGTTCCTGTTAGGAACAAGTTAGGGGTTAGGGTTAGGGTTAGGGTTAGGCGATAGTGTTAGGGTTAGGGTAGGGTTAGGGTTAGGGTTAGGGTTAGGGTTAGGGTTAGGGTTAGGGGGTAGGGTTAGGGTAAGAGTTAGGGTTAGGTTTAGGGTTAGGGGCTTAGGGTTAGGGTTAGGGTTATATCACTTTTCAGTTTTCCTGTTATAATATTTGAACAGGCCACGAATGTGAATTAGTTTACAAAGTTGTGCTTTGCGTTTTGTTCTTTCAATGTAAACTTGTTACTTTGCCATACATTTCGATATATAGCTTTTCAGTTTTCCTGTATTCCTAATTGAGCGAGCGACACACATGTGATTTAGTTTACAAAGTAGTGCTTTGTGTTTCTGTTCTTCTGTTGGAAACTTGTTTCTGTGCTGTACAGTGTGATATATCACTTTTCAGTTTTCCTGTTATAATAATTGAAAGGGTGACACGTATGTGAATTAATTTACAAAGTTGTGCTTTGTGTTTCTGTTCTTTCGATGGAAAATTGTTTCTGTGCCGTACAGTGCGAGATAACACTTTTCAGTTTTCCTGTATTCCTAATTGAGCGAGCGACACCCATGTGATTCGGTTTAAAAGTAGTGCTTTGCTTCTCTGTTCTTTTGTTCGAAACTCATTCCTGTGCTGTACAGTGCGTTAAATCACTTTTCAGTTTCCCTGTATTCCTAATTGAGCAAGTGGCACACATGTGATTTAGTTTACAATGTAGTGCTTTGCGTTTATGTTCTTTCGTTGGAAAGTTGTTCCTGTTAGGAACAATTTAGGGTTAGGGTTAGGGTTAGGGTTAGGGTTAGGGTTAGGGTTAGGGTTAGGGTTAGGGGTTAGGGTTAGGGTTAGGGTTAGGGTTAGGGTTAGGGTTAGGGTTAGGGTTAGGGGGTTAGGGGGTAGTGTTAGGTTTAGAGTTAGGGTTAGGTTTTAGGGTTATGGGCTTAGGGTTAGGGTTAGGGTTATATCACTTTTCAGTTTTCCTGTTATAATAATTGAACAGGCGACACAAATGTTAATTAGTTTACAAAGTTGTGCTTTGCGTTTCTCTTCTTTCGATGAAAACTTGTTTCTTTGCCATACATTTCGATATATTGCTTTTCAGTATTCCTGTATTCCTATTTGAGCGAGCGACACACATGTGATTTAGTTTACAAAGTAGTGCTTTGCGTTTATGTTATTTAGTTGGAAAGTTGTTCCTGTTAGGAACAAGTTAGGGTTAGGGTTATGGTTAGGGTTAGGGATAGGGTTAGGGTTAGGGTAGGGTTAGGGTTAGGTTTAGGGTTAGGGGTAGGGGGTAGGGTTAGGGTTAGATTTAGGGTTAGGTTTAGGGTTAGGGGCTTAGAGTTAGGGTTAGGGTTATATCACTTTTCAGTTTTCGTGTTATAATAATTGAAGAGGCGACACAAATGTGAAGTAGTTTTCAAAGTTGTGCTTTGCGTTTCTCTTCTTTCGATGGAAACTTGTTCCTGTGCTTTACAGTTCGATATATCACTTTTCAGTTTTCCTGTATTCCTAATGGAGCAAGCGACACACATGTGTCAGGCGTTTCCCGCTGTTGTGGTTATCTTCGCCCTTTACTGTTTGGAGTGGCTGGGCCTTTGGGCCAGGGGACTGATGGCTTTTGCTTGCCCATCCCTCTTTTTTTTTTTTTTTTTTTTTTTTCCTTCCTGCAGAGTTCCCGAGTCTCTCTGGGCTGTGTGGATTGGTGGCCCGTTCTCCACTGCCACTGTGCCTCCCGATTGCACATTTTTATTTTTATTTTTTTTTTTTTTTTTTACTTTTTTTTTCTCTGCCAATCTGCCCGCTGGGTTCCCGAGTCTCTGTGGGCTGTGCTCCTGGTTGGTGGCCTGGTTCCCCCTGCCACTGTGCTGTGCCTCCCGAGTGCACTTTTTTTCCCCCTTTTTTTTTTTTTTTTTTTTTTTTTTGTGGCAGCTTCCCTGGCCTCCTCAGGTGTGCTCTTCCCTGTGCCTATGCTCGCTTGTTGGCTTTTCCCGTGTGTGATCCCCGGTCGTTGCCTTCCCGAAGGCGGCTTTGCTTTGTTTCCAAGGCCTCTCTTTCCTGGTTGATCGATGTGGTTCTCTTGTGCTGTCTTCGGGCCGGGGCCTAAGCCGCGCCGAGGGACGGACATTCATGGCGAATAGCCATTCATTGTGAATGGCGCCCGCTCCTCTCGTTCTGCCAGCGGGCCCTTCGGCTCTCCTCCCCACCCGCCTGTGGTGGTGTGTGGAAGGCAAGGGTGCGGTTGCCCGGCCTGAGCCCTGTGCCCGCGCACTCGTTGCTGCAGTGCGTGGGGCTCTGTGTGGGTTCGTTCTGCCCGTGTGGCCCCCTTGAGCCGCCCCCTTCGCCGAGCCGGGGCAGGGTGGCTCATCTGCAGCGTCGCGTGCTGCTCCCAGTCTGGGTGCGTGCGCCTGGTTTTTTGCGATCCTCGCGGTGCTCCTGGAGCGTCCCAGGACTTCGAGGTGCCCGCTTCTGAGCGGCGGTGGCGTTTCCCGTTCCCTCTGGCGCCTCCTGTGCTCGGCTTTGCTTGCTTGCGGCATGCGTGGCTTGTTCCGGTTGTTTGCCGTCCCTCTTGTGGGTCCGTGCCCGCTCCGCTGGTGTGGGAGACACGGTAGAGGAGAAGGAGGGGTGGTCGAGCGTAATGACCCAAAGGCCGGTGAGAGGCTCCTTGGGGTGCCCGTTTCCGAGAGGAGGGCCCCTCGTCGGGTGAGCGTCCACCGCGTCGTTGCGTGCTGTGTGCCTTCGGCGTGTCCCGGGAGGCGGGCCATAACGCAGACCCCCGCGTGCCTGTCTTCCCCAGTTGCTCGATGGAGGTCGAGTTGTGTGAGCGTCACGCCTGCACGCAAGTCGTTTCTCCGGCTGGCCCCGCCCTCGGTGAGAAAGCGTTCCTTCTCTAGCTATCCGGGGCAAAAGGGCGTGTGCTGTGCTCCGGTGGGGCTTCTCCCGAATGGCCTCCGGCCGCCCGCCCTGACCGCCTTTCTGTGCGCGTAGCTTCGGCCTGACCTCCGGCTTCTTCCGGGGACTTTGTTCTCTCGCCTACCGCGGCCAGCGCCTCCTCGCTCCGAGTCCGGGGAGGGAGCACGCGGGGCAAGAGCTCGGCGTCATGCCGGCGTCGCGGAGTGTTGGGTTCTCGTGGCAGAGGTTGGCGGTAGCGGTGGCGGTGGTGGAAGGGCCGCGTGTGCACCGGCTTGCGCGCGGTCTACCCCATCCCATCTCCGTGGGGAGCCGCGGGACGGGTAGCGGAAGGGCGGTGGTGGGCTCCCGGTCCCACCCGTCCCTGTTCCCCTGCCCCCACCCCGTGGCCGCCCGCCGTGTGTGGCCCTCCCGTGCGCGTCCCCGTCTTTGGCGTTCCCGCGACTTGGACGTTGCCGCGCGTGGTGCGTGTGTTGTGGTCTGTTCGTGTGGCGGGGCGTCGTCCCGCTCGCCCCCCTCCTCGGCAGCGTTCCCACGGTTGGGGGAGCGCGGGTGACCTTTCCCTCCTCCAGGGGATCCGGGGTTGTCCGGGTCTCGGCGGTGTATCGATCTCTCTCTCGGGGGCGGCCTTTTGGAGCCAGCGGTCCGGCTCGTCGTCGGACGTCGGGGGGTCCCATTCCCGCTCGAGGGGCCCTCGGCGGCGGTGGCGTCGGCGTTCGGCAGCCTCTCGCGTTGCGTCTCCCCGGGGCTCCCCGTGGGGGCGTCTTCGTTTCTGGGGTCGACTCGGTTCGGCGCCGCGGGCGTGGCGGGACCGCTCCTGGTGTGTGAGCGGTGTGATTCCCGTCCGTTTACGCCACCCCCGGTGTTCGGCCGGTCGCCGCCAGGGCGGGGGCGGCCTCTCTCTCGGTGCGTGCTCGGGTGAGGGGGCCCGTTCCCGTCATCGCCCCCGCCGCCGTCGCCGGCATCTCGTCCTTGCCATGTCGTTCCCCCTCCCCGCCCGCCGCTGCCGGCTCCCTCGTGTCCGGGCCGACCCCCGTGACCGTGCTGGCCGGGACCCGTGCCCCCCTCGAGGGGAGGGTCGCCCCGTGCACGCGCGGTCGCGCCTCGGATGTTCGGCGCGGTCCGGGAGAGCCGCTCGGCGTGTGTGGGTGGAGCAGTTGGAGGGCGTCCCGGCCCGCGGCTGCTGCGGCCGCGTTCTGCGTGTGGACGTTGTGTGGCGCCGGGGGAGGTCTCCCGCGTGCGTCCGGCCCGCCGCGAGGGGAGAAGGGGCTTGCGGCTGCAGTTACCCGTCTTTGGTGGATCCGCCGGCCGAGGTGCGTCTGGGGGCTCTTCCGGCCCCGTCGCCCTGTGGCGGCGGGGCTCGGTAGATGTTTCCTCCTCTCCCGAGGTCTTGGCGGCCCTCCTCTGCCGCGGTCTCTCCGCCCTTCCCCCGTCGGTTAACCCCCGCGGGTTAAGGCCGTTCACCGACCTCGCCCGTCGCCGCCTCCCGTCTCTCCGCGACGCGTCGGCGTTTCACGGGTCCCTTCCGTTCCTCCGGCTCTCGCCGAGGCTCGGCTGCCGCCAGATCTCCCGCCGCGCCCGTTGGGGTGGTCTCTCCCGCCCGCTCCCGGTCTATTCCCGGACTCCTCCTGGAGGAGGGTCGGCGATCCCGCTCTTCCCAGGCGTTGCGCCTCGCTGCCGTTGCGTGTGGGGGCCCGCCGAGGCCCGTCCGCCCACGGGCCCCCGCCGTTCCCGCCGGCGCGGTTTCTTGCCGTGGCAAAATAGGCGCGGTGTGTCACGCCCGGGGCGTGTCCGTCTCGCTGGGGCTCCGACGGGTGTGGCTTTCCCGGTTCCGCCCCGTCGTCCCCTGTGCCCGTCCCGTGCCTCCGCCCCCGTGGTGTTGGCGATGGCGGCGTGGTGGTGGTGGGGGTGCCTGTTCTGTCCAGTCCTGGTGTCACACGTGTCCGCCCCGACCCTGTCCGGGGTACCTGGATCGTCATTCCAGCGCGAGGTTTAAAGACTCCCGGGTCGCCCTTCCGGGCCCCTGGGATGGGGCGGTGGGCCGGCCGGGAGCCTCAGCGGCTCCTCGACTTCGGCCCCATCCCAGGGCCGTTCCGAGGCTGTGGTTGGCGGCGGAGCCCCCTCTCCCTGGCTCGGCGGCGCGGGCCTTCCGGGCCTTCGCTGGTGGCCAGGTCCCGTGCCTATCTGTCCTTCTTTTCCCGCTTGCTCGGCCCTTCACGTTGGCGTCTGTCTTGTGTTGATCACTGGCGGCCTTGAGGCGAACCTCCACTCTTCTTTCATTTCTCCCCGCTCCGCATGAGAGGGTTAGGATTGGAAGGGGAAGGGGGAAACTTTGTGCCGTCGTCAGCCCACACTCGAAAAATCTCGTATGACTCTTAGCGTGGATCACTCAGCTCATGCGTCGATGAAGAACGCAGCCAGCCGCGCAGAATTAATGGGAATTGCAGGACACATTGATCATCGACACTTCAAACGCACTTGCGCCCTGGGTTCCTCCCGCTACGGCTGTCTGAGCCGCCGCTGACGATCAATCAGCGCCCCGTGTGCTGCCGGGGGTTCGGTGAGGCTGGGGTCTACTCGCGCAGGGTCCTCTCGGCCCTCCGCCTCCCCAAGTTCAGATGTCGGGTGGTGGTCGGTGGCCCGCCCCGCCCTCCTCGCGCCCTCCCCGTAGCGCTGCCCTCCTCCGCCGGGCACCCTCTCTGGCCATGTTGTGGCTTCCCTCCTCCGCTCCCGCCCGTCCTCGGGCCGGTCGGTCGCCTTGGGGAAGCTGGGCGGTGTGGCCTCGTTGTGGGGTGGTCTCGGAGGGGGCAGCCGGCGCCTGGGTTGCCGCGCGTGTGAGGCTGGGCCGTTCGGCCGCCCGGCGCAGCCTATTGCTGCCGCCGGTGCGCGTTGGAGAAGGAGCAAGAGGGCGCTCGGGCCGCCGCTTCACTCGGGAGACAGAGACAGACGGTTGGTGGTCGAGGAGGTGTCGGATCAAGGCTGCAGCCCCGCCCCCGGCTCGTGGCGCGCCGGTGGTGGGTGGTGTGAAGAGGGCGCGGCGGTCCCCTCCGCCTACGGGATTCGGAGGATCTCGCCACCGCGTCTCCTCGTTTCTCTCCCTCCCGCTCGGGTGTCGCCCCGTGTCCCCGGGAGACCGGGGATGGTGGCGTCGGTCCGCCCGCGCCTCCCTCCGGGGCTCTTCAGCGCCGACCGCGCTGGCGAGGTGGCCCCGGGCCCTTTGCCGTGGCCGCGCTGCCTCCCCGGCGCCGTGGGGCCGGTCCTGCGCCTCTCCTCCGCTCTCCCCGCCGGTTGCCCGTCGGCCGCGGGCCCGCGGAACGCCATGGCGTCCGTCAGCCGATGTGCGCTCTCCGCCAGGGTCTGGTCGTGGGAGGTCGTGATTCTTTGGCTCCCACGTCGCCGAGCCCTCTCTGGCGTGTGTGCCCTGGGCCCGGCCCTGCTGCCTCCTCGAGACAGATGGGGTCTGCCGGCTGTTCCAGGCTTCGGCTGTCCTCTCTCTCCCCTCCTCTCCTCTCCGCGCGCGTTTTTCCGTCGTGGGTTCCTTTGGGCGCGCCTCGCGTCTTGGCGCCGCTCTCTGGGCCAGCGACCTCAGATCAGGCGTGGCGACCCGCTGAATTTCAAGCATATTAGTCAGCAGAGGAAAAGAAATTCAACCAGGGTCCCCTCAGTAACCGGTGAACAGGGAAGAGCCCAGTGCTGAATCCCGCCAGGCGGCGCGTACGGAAGACCCACTCCCGGCGCCGC